>APFE031725716.1:2446-15084 GCA_000404065.3 Pinus taeda | reverse complement strand
TTATGAGCCCTGAGCAAGGAGTTATGTGTCTTGGATGTCAATTGGTTCTTTATTTATTCCTCCACTTGTTTCAACTATAAATATATCACACTAACTTAGATTTCTAGTCAAAATATCTTATTTTATGATATGTTTCATTTACGCTACAAAGGTGATGTGTTCCAATGATACAAATAGTACTTGATATGATTTAGCATCTAAAAACAATATTTAGGTGCTCAAAAATGCTAATGAACTTCATGACCTAAAAACAAAACAAAACTACAACAAATTCATAACGAAATTATTGATATGGAATATAAGTCCACATGACACACTAGGGTGGTTCCGAGTCACCTCATCTGCCAGTACACTTTCCCTAACATCACTTTTTCCTCCTTATTTCCCTTTTTTTGTTCAAAATCCTTTATTTTCCCCTTTCTTTCCCATCTTCTCTTCTTCCTTGTATTTCTTTTCTTTATCTTCATTTAGGAGACTTGAGAATCAAGATATTATAAGACCCCATTTCCATGATGGGACTATGGAGGTCTGGTTTAATGAACATAACACCTTGTGGTTCCCTTAGGATGGTCTATGAGGTAGATGGGGGTGTTACAATATGGTCTTGGGTGCTCGATTATGTAGCACATGGGTGCTTAAGGGTCGAACCCTTAGAATTTTTTTCATAAATTGGATTTAGCTTTAAATATAGAGGCATTGGGTTGAAGAGTCAAACATCTATTTGTCGTAGGAAAAACAAATGAAATAGCAAGAAGCATGTAGCTACCATGAGCTAGTTACAATGAGTATCATTTAAAAGTGGGGTTCACATATGGAATTAGTTAAGAAAATCAAGGATATTTGAATCATATGCATAGGGTAGTGTTAACCAAATCCTTTATGACTATTCCAAAGTAGTTATGCTTTTGAGTGAGAGGTGGAATCTAAAGAGGATAAGTGAATAAATGTATTATTTTTAGTAGCTTTCACTGGGTAGGAATGGGGGATATCCTATGAACGCAAATCTATCTTATCTTGTAGCCTTATGTTGCACAAATCCAAGTAATGGATTTTATTATTTAACTTTAATGAATATGGTTAAGGTACTAAATATACTTCACTCAATTTGGAAGAATTTTAAGTATTACAATGGACCCAATTCGAGGACTATAATTTGATTCATCTTATTCACACAATTATCATCATAGAAATTAGGAAAGAATAATTAGAAATAATGAGTTCCCTTCTTAACTTAGTTATGAAATCAATGGAATACATACACAAATAAATATCCCTATTTCTTTATTATTTTCTTAAATTAGTTACTGAATTCAGTAGAAACTATACCAAAATAAATAAGTATGCTCTTCAAAGTGTTATGGAAAACAAGAGCATGACCTAACTAACAAATTGTTTTGGTATCAACCGAAATTATATGTAGAGCTCACATTACTACAATATTACCATTCAAAAATCACAATCACCTTACAATTGGCCTTCATGCATTGATAATATAGATTTTAAAAACTCCATAATGACTCACTTTTCACTTGCAAGTCAACCTTCATCAACTAATTACTATTCACATTTAGAAATATTAGAACTTTTTCCCATTATAAATTACAATGGACCTTTATCAATTAAAAGAGAAGTATTTAGAATTACAATTCAACTTTCATTAATTCCTTAATTGTTGACTAGTTTCTTATACAAAAAAATACATATGAAATCAAAGCATACAATACCACCTATAAGACGATTCCACATCTAGTAATTTCAAGGGTTGACTGGTTTTTGATGTCGTCCAATTCCAATTAATAATATCCAATATTGATTACTCATATGTTTGTTGAATACCATAGTATCACTAGTAACCTCCCAGCCTACTCCATGGGTACTCCTCTTCCCCACAAACTAGTCCAAAATTAAAAAACGAATGTTTCATTAAATAATTTGCAAGCTAGTTAATATCTTTTAGGTGATGGATCATGGTTTCAAAAGTACACAAAAGTAAATTTTGCAGAATTTTGACTATTAAAAATGGACAGTCATGGAGCATCAAACATAAGAAAATTGATAACAAAGTTCACCCATATTGGGCTATGTCTCCAGGTCCATATTCCATTGGTAGTCTTTTTATTATATGCTCAAATGTTTAATACATCAACCAACATGCTTCAATCTAAAAAAATAACACTATCATCCTCTCCAGAATGCTCAAAAACCCATGTCTAGGCCCTTCTTGAGCTCAAAAAGGTTGAAAATGAGCAAAATATAACCATCCATCCAATCAAGTCTACAAAAACTCTCGGCTCTGCTAATCTGTCAACAAAATGGCCTATGGCCTATTAGTTGGTTGCTTCAATTGGGAACTCAAAGGTCTCGGGTTCAATCCGATGGTGTAGGCGAAACTGGCATGTTTAATATATATATATATATATATATGGGTCGTAGTGCCCGCCCAAACTTCACATTGCTAGTTGTATGTCCACATGGGACCACGTTGGCCATAGACCACACGCCCACCCATTACATCCGCCCTTAGTTTTGTGTGTTCACATATTCCCTAGTTGTTATGCCTTGGGCACAGAAAGGGTGCCATGCATCATGCCCCATACTCTTCATCGATGGTTCCATGTAACACCACAAACCAAGGGCGCACTTGATAGACCCGCCCTTCCCCCAAACCTCTCCATCATTCAATAATAAATATAAATGGTTTTCACTGTATTAATAAGTGATAATGTAGCTTGGGCATTAGGTTTGTTGGTTGGAGGGTCATGTGGCACCCTTTGATTGGCCCATGTGATGGTCTCAGATTGGCCCAACTTCAAATTCAATCGCCAATAGATATTCACCACTTATCCTGATGTGATTGGCCCACTTGCCAATCTATAAAGCCCATTCATTCTGCTAACATCAACACCACATCAACATACGGTTTGCCACCCAAGTGTACGATTTGCACAGTCAACCCTTCACCTTTTTTTTTGTGTTTACCAAAAACTTCAAAACATGATAACATCCTCATATGGTGTTTGATTAAGACGATTTAAGCATCTCTAGATTCAGAAAGATGAGCTCCCATAGATCACTCCTCCCCACTAGAATATTTTGGACCACGAAAAGTTTTTTTTTACTCAGCATGTAAGTGACTGTACATCTCCCTCACTTTTGCGATCTCTATCCACCTTTCTTTGCTTCAATTGGTACCTTTGAGCCCCACACAAAGATACTCCAAATGCCTCTGCATGAAGTTCTTATCCTCTTGTTAGGTATAGAGTCTTCCTGCAACTCATCTAAGTATTCACGAGCAAAATCTTCTATAGATGGAATCTGCACATTATCTTCTTGATTAATGATCATAGGAGGCTCATACAATCTCAAGTTGTCCACATTCAAAACAAAATTAATTTTCATGTAAGGTGGAAAATCTAATTAGAAAGCGTTGCTACCAATGTTCTCCAAGATTTTCAAAGGACCTATCTGATTGGCTTGAGGTTTTTACCTTCACCTTATAATCTTTCCTTGCTAATGTACAACCAAACTTTATCTCCCATTTGTAAGTCATGATCAACCAGATGCTTATAATGTCTTTCTTTGTACTTGGCTTACCTTTTCTCCAGTTGTTCTTGTACCTTTGATGCACTAATTGGATTTGCTCAATAAAATGCTTGGCTTTTTCAACATCATTATGTTCATCTACTCCAATATCTTTACTAGAGATGAAATCCAAACAAGACTTTGGAAAATAATCCAAACAAGCTTCAAATGGAGATACTTGTGTAGATGAATGCTTGTAGGCATGTTGGATGTAATGAAAATGCTCATCCAAAATTTTAGGATGCTTACCACAATATCCTCAAAGGAGATGCACTACTGTTCTATGCGCTACTTTTGTCTAGTCGTCGGTTTGTGGATTTAATGTTGTGCTCTTCTTCAAATCTGTGTCCATGATTTCCCATAATCTTGACCAAAAATTTCTGATAAATAGAGAATCTCAATCAGAAATAATCAAAGTAGGTAATGCAAAGTGAACCCGTCCATTTTGGAATGGCCTCTTTGCAGTTTGTCTAGTAGTAACATGTTTCTTACAAGGCATCAACACACACATTTTGTTGAAACAATCCACTATAACATATAAATAATCATGACCTTTCCTATAAATTGGTAGTCCCCCAACAAAATCCATAGAAATTATTTTCGTATGAGAAGGGATAGGAAGTGGAGTGTACAAACCCAATTTCCTATTGCTTGGTTTTCTAGTAGCACACATAGAGCATCCTTTTAATCTTGATACAGTTTCATTCATATGAGGCCAATAACAATACCTTTGTAACTGACCAACTATTTTTCCTGCACCAAAATGACCAGCAATAAGAGAAGTATGGGCTTCCCTTATGACATTGACTCTTTCACCCTATGGAATACACAGCTTTCCAAGATGATATAACAACTTGTTATGAACATGATAATCCAACTCTTCAACATGATTTCCTTGACTCAAAGTTGCATAAACATATTTAAAATCTTCATGTTGAGCATATTATTCAATATAACTTTCATGCATGACTTAGTTATGCTTAAGAATTACATATGAATTAATTTTTGGAAATAACACTGATAACGGGGGTGAATCAGTATTTACAATTAAATAATCTTTCATTTCCCAATCAGATTTATATACACTACTTCATTGAAGTGAACTTGCGTGTGCACGCTATTTTGATTAAAGAAAATAGAGTATACCTAGAGAACTTATGATTTAGTTAATTTATCATGTGTTGATTTTTAATCGGTGCATTAGTATCTTATTATACAGTAACTATGTGTAGTAATAACAGAATACATAAGAAACACACATGAACACCACGATTTAAGGTGGAAACCCAATGTGGGAGAAAAACCACCTGTTGTTGTAGTCTATGTCTTCTTAATATAAAGAAAATTGGTTTACAAACTTGTACTGGTGTAGACTCATACCAGTACACAGGCACCCACTTGCAGAAGGCTACAGCCTTATCTCGTTCTCTAGCTTCTATTGGAAGGGAGTTACAACCCCCTAGCTCTTGTACTAGCCGATATGTTTACTAGTAAGTAGGCGCCGACCTACACAAGGCTACGACCTTATCTCTTACTCCAGGGACCATGTTTCATCAATTTTTAGACTGGATACTCCTGGTACACAACAACACAATATGAAGGCCATGTTTCATCAAATTTTCACACTGGACCCATCAGAAACTTTGAAACTAAAACTGCATAAGCCAATAATCAATTAATCTGAACAGTTAGATCATTGTCACCAGAACATTGTGCTGAACCCAGAAACCTGCATCATCATTCAGAACCAACTACAACCTCAAAAATCATACCTCATAATGCATACACTACGTTACTGAACCCAACCTGCGTGTATACGCTACTTCCTTTAACCAAATCTCTGTATACCTTCGAAATTACTGAATCATAAAAACCTCTGAATCAAAGATGTACCAACCAGTAACAATCTGAAGATCTACTATCGAATTATAGATATCTAAATAGACAACAACAAATATCACCCTTCTCACTTAATCAATCAATCAATTAGACTCAATCTCCTTATGAATTCAGTTCTACATTCAGATCTAAGAAGACATCATTGACAAATAGCAGTAAAACAACAACACTGATCAGATAGATCAGTCATCTCTAAACAATAGGACTTTATTTTGCATACGCTACTTGGAAGAGTCAAACCTGAGTGTATATGTGCCTTTACCAAGGTGAACTAGCGTATAGATCTGCAAATATTAAATTACAACTTTGCTGCTATTCCAAACTTTAGACATACCCAAATCATGACATTTAAAGAATAAAACATGTATAAGAAATCAGATCTAGCCCAACCAATATTACATCATACAATTATAAGTCATTTCAGGTCTCATGATCCTAATCCAACATTGTATCCAAGGTGCACAAAATATTTCAGATCATATCATAATCATAACCCCTGCAACATAAAATATACTTCAGATAGAAGTATTCTTGAGAAACCCTTTTAATTGCACACTTGGTCCTTTGATCTTCTCCTCCTTATATAGCTTTTGGCTTTTCTCAATACCTTGGACCAAAACAACACTTAGAACATGTGGTATTCTTGGACGGGATCAAATAGTCATTACTCTGCTCAATATTATGAGCTAATACCATGGTATTGACCCTTGGTATTCTTCAAACTTGAATTTCCTTGATTTTCCAACCTATACACGCTTTTCCTCTTGTGAAAGTGCATGTATATGTATATTCTCTTTTTGTTATGTTAACCTACGTGTATACGCTTTTTTTTCAAAGTGAACTGACGTATACAACTTACAACATCCTTTTCCTTCGACTTCTTGATTATGATCAGTAGACCCTTGTTCCAACTTCCTGTTCTTCTGTACCAATGTCATGTTACCTCTGAATTGACCTGTTACAATGTGAGTTTCCTTTTATCAAATCTAAATTGACCTGTGAATGAGTTTCCATCATGGACAACACTTGTATCACAATGCCAACATTAAAAATAGGCCTTGATAACATATCTGCAACTTTGTTGTAAATACCTTTCTTATACCTAATTACCAAATGCAATTGTTATAGAAATCGCGTCCATCTGAAATGTCTAGCTTGTTGTAGCTTGGTTTTTTATTGTAAATATTGCAAAGGCTGATGGTCAGTGTGAATAATAGTTTATTTACCCATCAAATAATGCTTCCATTTCTTCATGCATTATACCAAAGCATACAAATATTTATCATAATTTGGATATTTAACTACTGCATTGGAAAAGGTTTGAGAATGATAACATATTGGCTTACCATGTTGCGTTAAAATTTCTCCCATAGCATTCACTTGCATCGGTTTGGATTTCAAATGGTTGCTTAAGATATGGAAGTGCTATAACTGGTGTTGTTCTTATTTTCTCTTTCAAAGCTTCAAAGGCTTTATGTTTCTTGCCTCCCAAATGAAAGACCTGCTTCACATTTATCAATGCATGTAGTGGTGCTACAATGAATGAGAAGTTAATGATAAATTTTCTCCAATATTGGGTTGCTCTCAAAAAGATCCTAACTTCTGTTACATTGTTGGGTTTAGGAAAATTCACAATAAAATCAACTTTGGAGGGATCAATATTCAATTCACCACCTCCTACAATATGACCTAAGTAAACCAAAGAGGTTTTCCCAAATTCACATTTAGACATCTTCAAATACAACTTTTCCTTTTTCAAGACATCTAGAAATTGCTTTACATGCTTGATATGCTCTTCACGAGTCTTATTGAAAATTAGAATATCATCTAAGTATATTATGACAAAATAATCAAGAAATGGTCCCAATACATCATTCATAATTCTCGTGAATGTGGTAGGTGCATTACAAATTCAAAACGACATAACTAACCATTCAAACATACCTTGTTTTTTTCTTGAAAAATAGTTTTCCAAATATCATCTTTAGCAATCCTTATATGATGATAACCTCTTCTCAAGTCTAACTTAGTAAAATACACAACACCCTTTAATTGATCTATCAAATCATCAATGCAAGGAAGAGGATAGTGATTCTTTATTGTGATCTTATTCAAAGCCCGGAAATCCACACACATGTGCCATGTACCATCTTTCTTCGGAACCAAAACAATAGGAGACCCACAAGGAAATGTACTAGGTTTGATGACCCCTTTGTCAAACAGCTCTTAAATCTACTTCTTAATCTCTGCATTCTCCAAAACTAACATTTTATGCATGCCAATATTCAGAAGTGGCACAACTTGTTGCAATTGTATCTAATGTTGGATTCCTCTTTTTGGAGGTAACCCTTCAGGTTCTTGAAACATCTTGTCATAAGTGTTAACAAATTCAACCAATTCATGCTTGAGTTTAGAATCACATCCTGATAAATCTTTAGATTCAACATTATCTTTAGCTTTAATCATCAACGACACAAAATTATTACTAGCGTTCACAAGCATTTTCATTTTACCTGCACTAACAAGAGATAAATTCATCTTCTTGCGATGTGCTCTAACACTATACTCAACTCCATCTTTGAAAATATGATATTTTTTCTCATAGAATATGGCTTTTCAATCATATAAATATGGACTCCCTAAGACAATCCCACAAAGATCAAGTGGTACAACATCAAGGTCTAACTCATCTATAAAATTAGCAGTGATGGCAAATTTGAGTTTACATTTTCTTGGCACTTGCAATTTGGCATCATCACATACCCAACCCAAAGGGTAAGGATTTGTATGAGGTGTAGTTTCCAAGTTAAGTTTCTTAACAATTACTTCAGAGATAAGAATGACTTGATATCCACTATCAAATAATGTATCAACCTCTGTATGTTTTGTAATGACCCTGATATGAAAAATCTCACTTCTTTCCTTATCATTTTGAGATTCAACAGGCTTGCTAGAAGAACTAGTACTTGCATTAGAAGTTATACCTTTCATTCCCATGGCTGTGATTTTGGTTTCATCACCTTAATTAGATCTTATATCTTGTTGATTTGTAGCAATAGCCTTTTGTTTCCCCTTGTTATCGAACTTCTTTGATCTCAAATCTAGATGTAATTTCCGACAATGGTCTTCATCATGGCCATATTTTGAACAATGTTTGCGAGTATGTTTCTATCCCTCTTTCTTGATCATAGCATTATTCTTACCTTGGCCTTTAAATTTCCCCTTTCCTTTGTCTCAAAATTTAAAAGGTTTCTTGTTGGACTCTTGAGGAACATTCTTGCCTCTTGATTCTAAATGAATTCCCTGAACACATACTTCATCTATATTGGTGGGATTAAACATTAGTATAGTATGTCTCAAATAACTATGTAATCCACCCATATACTTAAGGAGAGTATATTGTGAATCCAAATCAACACCCAATATTAATTCTCTTTTTCTAAATTCTTGTGTGTAACTTTGGACACTCTGACCTTTATCTTGTCTAAAAAAGTTTCAATCCATAATTTCTTTTTGCATGTAAGCTAATGGATAAAATCGCCTTCTTAATGAAACTATAAAATCATTTCAAGAAGAGATAATTTTACCACTTTTCTTAAATTTTTCTTGAGTTTTGGCCTCCCAACATATGAGAGATGCACCTTCCAAGCAAAGAGAAGTAAGCTAGATTTATGTGAAATCATCATCAATCTTTTCAATCTTGCAACAAATTTCAATTTTACAAACCCATTTATTCAAATTTTCATCATTTCCTTCTCCATTGTACATTGGAAATTCAAACTTGTCATCAAGCTTAAGTAAAGGAGACTTAGCATGTCCTCTTGGAGATGTAGGAGGAGTAGGCTATGTGAAGAGAAGGTGAAGAAGGAGGTGAAGATATAGGTGAAGATGGAGGTGAAGGAGGAGGAGGAGGTGGAGGCTTTCTCTCATTACCACCATCACCTTTTGTTTGATTAGAACTTTCTCCTTGCATCATGATATTCTCTCATTGTACAATACTTTCACCATCTCAATCATATCAAAGAAAAATTTTCTAAAATCTCTCTCATCCTCAGACATAAGTTATTTTCCTTTTCCTTCTTCACGTGCCATGACTCGTGGAGTTTGTGGCCTCCTTGAGCCAATTTGAGGGTTAGGCTCTTCAAGTGCTCCTTCTCCTCTTCTCAATTTAGACCTTGTAAGCATTCAAAAGCCTTGCAAATTTTGTCAAACCTTCACAAAAAAGCATGCTCTGATACCAAATTGATCCAAAATTAAAATATGAAGGTTTCATTAAATAATTTGCAAGCTAGTTCATGTAATTTAGGCGATGGGTCATGGTTGCAAAAGTACAAAAAATTAAGTAAATTTTGCATAATTTTAATAGTTGAAAATGGACAATCATGCAACACCAAACACAAGAAAATTGATAACGGAGTTCACCAATCTTGGGCTACGTCTCTGGTTCCAGATTACAATGGTGTTGTTTTTATTATATGCTCAAATTTTTAATACATCAACATACAATCTAAAATCTATGAAAATAGCACTGCCATCATGTCCAAAATTCTCAAAAACTCCTATCTAGGCTCTTCTTCAACTCAAAAAGGTTGAAAAATGAAAAAAATATGACCATTTCTCCAATTTGATCTGCAAACTTCTTTGCAAAAAGTATCGACTCTGCTAATCTAGAAACAAAACGACCTATGACTTGTTGGTCAAGCACTTCAATTGGGAACCTAGAGGTCCTAGGTTCAATCTTACCATGTAGGAAAAATTGGCGTGTTTAGTTAATATATATATTTTTTATGGGTCGTAGACCCCACTCAAACTTCATACCATTGGTCTTATGTCCACATGGGACCACAAGTTGTGGGTCATAGGTAATGGGCCCTCCTCTTACATCTACCCTTGGTTCCATGTGTTTGCATATGCCCTGGACGTTATGCTTGCATATGCCCTAGTCGTTGTGCCTTGGGTGCGAAGGTGCTATGCACCCCGTCCCATACTCTCCGTTGAAGGTTTCATGTAACACCACAAACTATGGGTCGGGTTGGTCAGGTGCACCCGCCAACCCACCCTTTTGATCAGATGGGTGATAGGTTTATTGGTTGGAGGTCATGGGGTCGAACCCCATGGAGGCTCATACAGTGATAATTGAATTTTGTCCAACTTACCAAGGCCACATGGCAGCCTCTCATAGGGCCACATGGTGGCCTCTCATAGGGCCACATGGCACCCTCTAATTGGCCCATGTGGTGGCTTAGGATTGGCCTAAATTCAAATTCAATCGCCAATGGATATTTGCCACTTGTCCTCACGGGCTTGGCCCACCTGCCAATACATACAACCTAGTCACCCTGCTAACATCAACACCATGTCAGCGTATGGTCTACCATGTCAACATATGATCTGCACAGTCAACCCTACACTTCGACTTTTCTTGTTTGCCAAAAACTTTAGAATGCGATAAATTCCTCATACAGTGTCGGGTTAAGGAAATTCAATCATTGTTGGATTCGGAACGATGATCTCTATGATTTGTCACTAGTTTTGGGAAATTTTGATCATTTTCATTTTTGAGCATGTTTTTGATCCCCTGGATCACAAACACCCAAGCTGCAATGGGGTTGTAGGAAGGATGAATACTCTAGCCATGTGGAGGTGAGATCTAAAACCCAAGAGGTTCCCACTTAATAGAAACATTTCACACACTAAACTCACAACAAAACTCCATTTAGTAACTTGAGAATAATTTATCATTAGGAATTTCATTTAGCATCAGGGTGCATCCAAAACTAGGTTTCTCATAGTTTGGTTTTATTTTATAGGAGGTCTTAGTTTTATCACTTGTATTCTCATACAAAACTATCATTTTCTTAATTTCCAACTGCATATTATTCATCTATCCATGTGTCATAATTTTATCAATGCTCTCATGAATTTTATTCTCTTATTTTCTTTAAAAAGGTAGATTTCCATCACCTCAAACATGCTTCCTAATTCTTCTCTTATTTGTTCTATGATCCCAATTCAAATTCCCCTATTTTGGTTTTGATGTGTTTCTTCAACCATAGCTAAATATTAGGTGTCAGATCCTATCTCCAACCTCCCCTAATTTTCTAAAATTTCAAATTTTAGTTAGATATTCTAATTTTATCTTTCTACCACATGAAAGGTTCTCATGGATACCATTTTCTTAATTTTTGATTTGATTATTTTTAAATCATGCAAACCACCTCTTTTAAGAGTTGTTATAACTTGACATTTTATCTTCATTATTTCCCATTTAGGACATCCCCGTACATATTTTAGAATAACTAGAATACTTAATTTGAGTTTAAATTATTTCATTTAATTTTTTTAAGCTTGATTTTAAGTCTATTTGCAAAAAAAATAAATAAATAAAATAAAATAATCCAAGTTTTTCTGATTTTCAATAAAATTTTACTCTAAATTCACTATTAAATGTACTCTTTAAATTTAATTCTTTGGCCCTATACTTTAAATTCAATTTACCTTTCCATTTCCTCATACCAAGGTTTCCAAGTCTATTATGCCTACTCAACAACTTCTCTCATAGTTCCAAGGGTGCCACAACACTTTCCCTTCAAGTATATGTGACTAACAGAAGGGAACGTAGGCATGACGATGAATACCATCGTCATCTCCAAGGGCATTCTTTGTTTTTAGATTAATAGTTATTGAGGATTAAGGTGTCTACATTCATGCACACCCCTCAATGAATCCTTATGGGTTACAGAATCTGTGGTCTGCCCTCATGACATTGTACAACTTCAAGGTGAAGGTGTCGAACACCTTCCAACCAAAGCCACTATCAGAGTGTTGTGGGTAGAATCATGGATGGATGTCCCACCCCTCCCATAACAATCCAATCTACTTCATATAGCTCAATCACTCATTTATTGTAACGACCTATCTATAAATATGGAGAACACAAGAATAATAGCAGGCATACGATGCATACATATGATAGCTACATATGCATGTGCCGCATACACCGCACTAGTATTTATATACTAAATTAACTATAAGTATTAAATATCATGACACTTCTTCGAATAGAGATTCTACTCATCCATCAACACCCATATTGCTTAATGTATCATGATTAATGGGTAAATACTAAAAGAGGACTATATAAATTATATATATCA
>APFE031725709.1:124423-150587 GCA_000404065.3 Pinus taeda | reverse complement strand
CTAGAGAAACAATGGGCATTGCAGGGTTGGATAAATGACTAAGCTCTCTTGTGGCCCCCTGTGGAAAGAAAAAAACAAGTGGGAGAATTTTGGGTTGTGTTATATTCTTTCCACGACTAGCCCACGTAGTTAACCGGGGGGTTAGAAGTGGGGCAGAGGGGGGTGGGGGGAGTCACAGGGGATTTGAGGGGTGCAGGTAACCCCACTTTATGGGGTCCAGGGTAGCGCCCCAAAAAATTTTGTTTTTGGACCCTATGTTAGGTTTGGAGGACCTACCTATGGTTTTGTGCATGATTTTCACACATCGTTTTGGACGTGATGGTTTTTGATCCATTGTATTGGATGCTTCAACATGTATAAACATGTATTGTAACATTGAAAGGAATATAATGAAAAATCAAACTGGTAGTCCTGGTTTTGGGATCCAAGGGAAATATCTGTGTATATGTGTTTTTTGTGTTATGCTCTCACATTATTTATTTTCCATGTTTTAGAATTCGTATGCAAGTAATTTCCATACGAGGTTAAAACCTACACTAGTGATGCCCACTAGGATATATTTTCCAAACATTCATCTTTGAATAACTGTCCCTTAACCATGGTCATATTTTTTTCCTTTATTAACTTTTATTACATGGACTTTTCACCAGGGCTGTTACAGAACCCTCCCCGTTGGGGAACATTGTCCTCGATTTTAAACCACACCAAGACCTCAACAAACCGTTGAAAAGAAAACATTCTACCTATGTAAATTTATAACTTAGCTCGTTTCAGTATTTACAATGAAGAACTTGCTCCAAAGCAAAACATCATGACAACATGATAAGATAATAAACATACCGCTTATTGGAGCTTTATAAATTAGCTCATGGAGGTATTTACATCCATATACACATACATATACAAATATTAAAACATCAGCAAAACATATTCCAAACATAACCAACATCAAACAATACCAAAAAACAATGAAGGATACAGATCCTGCATCTGATTTGCGATCTCCCATGTATCTCCTTTAGACCCAAAGTGCTTCCACTGCATTTTAACTTTCTCTATGGCTCTTCTCCTTAGCATGAGATGTTTGTGTTGTAATATGCATTGAGTCTCTAGCTGGAACTCTCCTTCTTGCTCCACCTGCGTTACAGACCAATCAATAACATGATCGACATCCTTTATGTACCTCTTAAGCAATGAAATATGGAAAAAATCATGGACTTTCATTGTTGGAGGCAGTGCAAGTCGATATGCCACTGGTCTAATCCTCTCAAGGATCCCAAAGGGCCCGCAATATTGTGGTACAACCTTGGCACATGAACCAATCCTCAAATATATTTTCTTGGGCCTGATGCACAAACACACATGCTCCCCAACCTGAAATTATTTGAACACCCTATGATGATCTGCATAAATATTATGTCTATCTTGTGCTACCTTTATATTCTTTGTTATAGCCTACATTTCTTGCTCCATGTATGATCCAATAAGTACCATGTTCGCTAGATCACTCCAGCTAATGGGAGTGTTACGAATCCGTCCATATAATGCCTCAAAAGAACTCATCCTCAAGGACTCCTGATAACCATTATCGTATGCAAACTCAACCAATGGAAGATACTCCTCCCATTTCCTCTGCTGGTGCATCACGTACATCCTCAGCATATCTTTCAAGATCCTATTGACCCTCTCTATCTTTCCATCTGTCTATGGATGATAAGTCATACTGAAGGCCAACTCTGTACCCAAGCCTGCAAATAGACCCTTCCAAAACTTGGAAGTGAACTTTGCATCTCTGTCCAACACAATCTTATTTATAACACCATGTAGTCTCACTATCTCTCTGATGAACACCTATGCTACCTCACTGGCTGAATATGTAGTCTTCACCAGAATTAAATGAGCTACCTTGCTCAACCTGTCAACCACGACCATAATAGAATCATGTTGCCTCACTGTGCTCAGAAGACCTATGATGAAATCCATTGAAATGACCTCCCATTTCCATTCTAGAGTTGAAATAGGTTGTAGTAGACCACCTAGATTCTTGCATTCCAAATTTACTTGTTGACAGTATAAACATATAGCCACTACTCTGCCACTTCCTTTTTTAGATTCAGTCAATAGTAAAACTTATTCACCATCCTTAATGTCTTATGATATCCTGGATGACCCGAATACGGTTTCACATGAAACTCCCTCAAGATAAGCTTCTTGATCTCACTGCAATTCGACACATATATCCTGTCTCGAAACCTCACCAAGCCATGTCCTGTGAGATGATAGTCTGCATCTTGATCCCATGTACCTGTACCTACACATGTACTTGCACCTAAACCTGTACTCTGTTGTAACCTGTGCATGATCTCCATGTATTTTTCATCCCATTGTCCTGCCTGCAAGATCCTATCCTGTAACTCTGTCCCATAGGAGCTTATAGTTTTTATATGATTTACCTGTACCTTCCTGCTAAGAGTATCTGTAACCCAGTTCTCCTTCCCTTTGATGTATCTAATATCGAAGTCAAACTCACTAAGAGTAATCAACCATCTAGCTTGCCTGGAATTTAGATTTGGTTGGCCAAACAAATACCTCAACCCACTGTGATCATTCATCAATGTAAACCTCCTGCCCAGAAGATAATATGTCCACATATTATAGTCGCTGCTAGCTCAAGATCATGCATTGGATAGTCCTGCTCATGTTCATTCAGTTTATGTGACTCATATCACACTACTTGTCCTTCTTGCATGAGAAATCCACCAATTCCCCTCTTGAAAAGATATGTGCATGCTACAAACTCCTTGCCTGGATCTGTAATCTTTAGCATTAGTGCATGTGTCAACAACTGCTTAAGATGCTCAAAACTCTCTTCACATTCTGCCATCCATTCAAAATTCTTACCTTTCCACTGCAATGATGTGATAGGATATGCAATGCATGAGAAGTTCCTGATGAACCCCCTGTAGTAACCTTCCAATCCCATGAATTATCTCACCTCATCTACATTCTTAGGAGCTACCCATTCCATGATGGCCCTTATCTTTTCTGGATATACTGCTATGCCTTCCTTGGAGATAACATGTCCCAAGTAGTGTACCTCAGTCTGAAAGAAGTTGCACTTGCTAAGCTTAGCATACAACTGATGCTCTCTTAGCAATCTCAACACTACTGCTAAATGTTTGCCATGTTATTCCTTATTCTTAGAATATACCAGTATGTCATCAATGAACACAATAACAAACTTATCCAGATAAGGACGCAACACACTATTCATCAAACACATAAATGTAGTTGGAGCATTAGTCAAACCGAATGGAACAACAAAAAACTCATAATGCCCATACATGGTCCTGAACGCAGTCTTGAAGATCTCCTCTTCCTCGATGGATTCCTAATGGTATCCCAATCTCAAGTTGATCTTAGAGACATGGAAAATTTTAAGGATGGAACTTTATCTTAAAATTTAGAAACCTTGGTGAATCTTACTAGTCCCTAATATGCAAATTGTAAACTTTTCGCTAATATTTTTGTAGAAATGTTTATATTTCCAATGATTTTATATTAGTTGATATAATATTTTGGCAATTTTTCAAGTAAAATACTAGTTCACTATAAAATTTGGGCAAATCATTTTAGAAGAAAATGGAAATTGACAAATCATTTTTTTGGAAAAAGCATAGAAAATTATCCCAGCTACAAATATTAGCCCCTAAAATTTTCCCTACTTAGAGAACACTGCTACTCCCTTTAGTTGATCAGACAAATCATCAATCCTCGGAAAAGGGTACCTGTTCTTGATCGTTACCTTATTCATCTTCCTGTAGTCAATGCACAATCTAAGAGTACCATCTTTCTTCTTTACGAAAAAAACTGGTGCACCCCAAGGTGATGCACTGGGTCTAATGTATCCTTTGTCCAAAATGTCCTTTAGCTTCAACTTCAACTCTACCAACTCAATTATGCTCATCCTGTAAGGTGATTTCTATGTTGGAGCTACCCCTGGCTCTAACTCAATAGAAAATTCTACCTTCCTTTGTGATGGCAACTATGTACTGTCCTCAAGAAATACATCCTAAAACCACTGCAAAATTGGATACTTTCTTAACACATATTCATCCTCAACCTCCTTACCCTTTTCACTGGAAATGTGTATTGCAAACATCACACAACCTTTTCTGCAACTATGCTTATCGTACATAGCAGTAACCATCCTCACTGATGTAGGTTTCTTCTTTCCCCACAAGTTCCTCTTTTCCTCATTATCATCCACACACTCAATGGCCTTGTCAAAGAAATCCACTTTGGTTCTATGAAGGTATAACCAATCCATACTCAAAATCATACTATATCATCCCAATGGAAATACATTCAAATGCGTTTTTGTAGGCATACCATTTAACTCAAATGCACAAGATCTTACCCAATGGTGAACTCACTTCTTTGTACCTGTAGCCAACTGTACCAACCAAGATTCAAAATGCACTTCTTTTCTAAAACCACACTTATCCACCAGGTCCAGATTAATATAGATATACTTAGATCTAATATCAATCAAAATAGAAACAACTTGATCACAAATCTTACCATCCATCTCATTGATAATTTTTTTATGATTCGCCTGCCTGTTTTCCACGGCTGAATAAATCCTGAGGAATGCCATGACCAACATCACCAATTGTATGCACTTCCTAAGCACTATATATCTGGGGTCTACCACCACTTTGATACTGTTGACAATCCCTCTTACAATGATCCTTACCACATATCCAACACTGCAATGGTTCCCTAACACCACCTCTAGTCTGTTGCTCTCCATGTCCTTTCTCAGTTGTATCGAATCTCCTTTAAAGAACTACATTATATTTCTCACTTTCATCTTGAGGTCTTCTACTCTTTGGTGGCTATTTTACTTTATATTTTTCATTTCTTTTCAAGTCATGCTTCGGCTCAACTTTGCGCTTCAACTGCTCATAACAATGCTTCAACTTTCGAATGGCCTCCTCCAATGATCTAGGCTCATTGAACTCAATCTAGTATTTGTATGCAACTGGAAGTCCACTGATGAATCTCTGAACGTTGGCCTTCTCCTCTCTGAGCTAAGGCACATATCTCAACATCTCCAAAAATCTGCTAGTATACTCTTCATTTGTCATGGAACCCATCTGCAACTCAGAAAACTCCTTAGCTCTATCATCATAATACCTCTCAGACAAGTACTTCTTCTGGAAGAGCCTTTCAAATGCATGACAAGTCAAATCGTCCTCATGTATGTCCTTGGAATTCTTCATGTATTCCCACCAAATATCCACTTTAACTTTGAGACTAAAAAGGGCTATCCTTACTTTCATGTTTTCTGAGTAATCATGCAATCTAAATAATTTTCTCATGCCAAGAAACCAAGTCTTTGAATCTTGAGATTTCTTCATCTCTCCATCAAAGGTAGGTGGCTTTGCCTTCTTACACTCATCCGGAAATTATACCCTATCATTCCTCTTGTGCGGATGAGAATTATGACGATCATGATGTCTATCAGAACCAGAACTAGAATAAACCTGTGTCTATCACCCCTCCTATCTGGAGTCTCCAACATCCTACCATCCCTGATAGTGTTAGATATATCTAACCTATGTCTACTATGAGACCTGCTACCATATGCCCCATTAGTTCTGTCTTCATGTCCATGGCTGATCTGAAAAGGTCCCTATCACTGCAAATCTAACAAACTCTGAAGTAATATCGCATTCACCTCTACTTGTTTATGTTGTCCCTGCATGATTTTGTCATTGTCTACTTTGTAACTCCTTATTTCTTCCTTCAAGCTCTCAATGTGTCTGCCAAGTCAGAAGATTGCACCACACCATGTTTCCCATCTAATTCATAGGGAGATTCTATGTAGTCTACCACGTTGTAGCCATTTGATCTCTTTCCTACAAGGCATACTATGTCAGCTAAACCAAATCGCCATAAATCAACATACCATAGCATAACTCGGGGAGGATACCTTGTCTACAAGATCATCAAATCAGCGTGATGCATGTACAATATAACCATAATAACATATAGGCGTATATCAATAAGTGCATCAACGCATAATCATCATACTAACTAGGGTCCAGTCATCAATATGAGGCCATATCAACAATGCATGTTATAACCTCATGCATGACAACAACCATTACTCCAGTAAACACATTGCCTCATGCAACTATCCACCTACATAATCAATTCCTAATCAACTACACATATGCATAACCACATGTAGTCGAGCATAAGCAATCAATTCTTGTAATCGACCTAGAAGACTGATGCATGTAATCAAATAACAAAGAATGCGACCCAAGGTACAAGGATGTAATAAAGTTGCATATAATTTTATAACCAATCATATACTCATGACGATGCATTCCATAAAACCAATATCATGTTCCTCATGATAAACTTACTACTACCATGATCAATATGATGCATTGAAACAAGCACATGGAACACAAGTGTAAGAGCCACACACGCACTGACATGCATGCATGACCAACACATTCACCCATATCTGTAGCACCAAATATGACCCAAAGAGAGCACACTCATGCACTGATACCAATATATAACACCCCCTCCTAGGTCTACCCAAAGTAACCATGCCAGCTGGGGTAAACATGAGGAGAGATGCTACTACAATCATATTCGACCTCCTATGTCACCTTAAGGAAGTGGAACCGACAAAACATCACATATATTCATCCAACATCATCAAAAAAACCCTCCGGAGACAAGTTAGCCACTCAAACAGCCTGTCCCTAGGTCCCACTGCTATTTCGCAGCTCTTAGGCCATAGTTGCTCTCATGATATGCGCAAGGAAGAGACCATAAACCCAAAGTCGCTCCCATAGGCCTACCTATTATTGAGCCTTGTAATAGGTATGTATTTACTCTTGATTATTGTACTTTTCCTCCTTTCTTATCCATTTTGTGCCATGATATAATAACATATTGATAGGATTTTGATAAGGAATGAATAAAAATGCTCTTGATATGATTTGACCGACCAAACTAACTCTCATTACTTTTTATGTAGAAAAGCAGCAGATGGAATAGTTGTTGTTCCAAAGTGGGAATAACAAAAGCTAATCAAGGGAAATGAGATGCATCATGTGCGGTCAAAGCAAGGAACGAGTCAAGAAGATTAGCGCGAGATAGAAGAATTGTCTGAAGATAGCATTTAGTTGTGAATCCCTCAGGTTCTCCTGATCCTGAGGGATCACATTTATATTTTTCCTTTTGACCATAAAAGGGGAAACTGAAGAGGGACCTCTCACCTTTTACTTGGATTGTAATTTTAATTTGCAGAAGTGTGATTCTGAAGAACAAGATCGTATTGTAATGACAAGTGACTTTGATGATTAATATACAACTTGTGTTATTGTTCATTCGGATATTCTAAAGTAGCTAAGCAGTGTTCGCTGGTGGCTAGGGCTCGGTCTCTGGTGGATCTCACTGTTGTTCCTTGTTTTATGCATTTTCCATTTCCTGCAAGTTTATTCTGCTTTACAGTTTTGAAGTTGATTTATTTTCGTTAATTCGAATTTCTGGTATTCATTTCATTAATGCGCAATCCTAGTTGGTTTTATTTAATTCATGTTGTGGATTGAATTAGTTATTAGTTAAAGAATCATTTCTATTTAATTAAATAATAAAGCATGATTGATTAAATGATTTCCTTCTATCCAGTAGTTTGAGTCTAGCTGAAAGATCTCAGTTAATGCTACGGTGCTCTTGGTTGATTATCATTTGAATTTGATTGATTAAGATTGAATTATTGTTTTGTTTGAGATTGAGTCATGATGCTTGGATGAATTATTTCCTTTAAAGTTACAAGCTTAAGATTTTTTATGGAATCCGTTTACTCTTGTAATGAAATCAATAACTTATTTTAAAGAATTACTCTCTGGATTTATAGCTTGCACATATTTTGTACACTCTTGGAATAAAAAGACTTACCCAGGTTGATAATTAATGTGAGGCAATTACGAGTTTTAAAAGACACCTTTTAGCACCCAAAATTTTGGCGCCGTTGTTGGGGAGAGTGTTGCCATTTTACAAAGAGTTATGTTTGTCTACTGAGAGAGAATTGGGAATTAAAAATGGGAGGTAAGAACCTACATAACGAGCGAGTAAAATGCTCGCTCCTCCGCCTACTTTCCAGCAGAATTGTGTATGAATTTAAGATAGAATGAACGTTTATATTTTTGTATGAATGAATAAGAAGGAAAGACTGGAAAAAGATATAATTCCTCCCCCCAAACCTGAAAAATCTAAGGGATCGGTGACCCTTGGACGATCAACCTTTATTGACGAAATCATAAGAAAAGTTGAGTCTCAATCATCAGTAGGACCCCGAACTGTTGCTGCCAGACATCCTATTGTTTCCCTTCAGGCCACAGGACCACCATCTATAGCTAACACTGAGATTCACAGTAAGACTAAAGGGTATGAACATATTTTTCAAGATATTGAAAATTCACAACCACGCCCTTCACAAGAAGGAAATTCTTGCAACCTCCGTGAAGGAGAAGGAGAAACAGGTAATCCTGAAATTAAATCATCAGAACCTAGATCTCTTGAAGTAGTTGAATAGACACCCACTGTTCTGGATCGAGGTAGCACTGTTAAAATCATTCCAGCCTCTTCTGGACATCCTAGGAACAACTCTCCAGCTCTTGAGATCCCTAAAGAATATTGGCATATTTTTGACCAAATGGCCAATAATCAACGACATCCCCAAACCTCTACATTACAATACCCTATTATGGACACAACTGTCAATGCCCCCATGAAATCTATCCCATTAAAAAATATTCCTACCTCTCATGGGCTAACTTCAGAAGACCCCAATGCATTCCCTTTCAAATTCGATGTCCTATGTAGGGGTTATGATTACACCACTGATCCCCAGAAGCTGAAACTGTTCCCCTCTACTCTAAAGGGAGTAACCATGCATTGGTTTATGGGACTTGGTGGAGGTACCATCAATGACTGGGAATAGATGAAAACATCCTTCCTTAAAAAATACCAAGATTATTACCGAACTAGAGAACTAAAAGATGAAATCTTTCAAATGGTAGCTATGCCTAACAAGACTCTGGAAGAATATGTGGAGCATTTCCAATATAATATGCAAAGATCTCCTTATGCAAATCTCCCTAATAATGTTCTAAAAACCATAATGATTAAAGGTATGAAATACCAATGGGTAGAAAAACTTAATATAACGGGTAAGGGTGATATTTATCAAGAATATTATGACAATATTATAGACCTGTGCATTAGGTGCTCCAGGGGTAGTACAAGGTTGAAACCAACCGGACGTGATGTGATCACTAGAGATAGCAAAGCCTCAGAAGGAAGAATTACGAGAGTCGAAATCGGCAATCTATTAGAAGATTTCAAGACTGATATCCTGGGGACCCTGACAACACAATTGGATATCATGCAGGCTAAATGAAAGTAGGCCGAAAAATATTAGAATCTGGATATTTTTGTCCCTGTTGCAAAAAGAAACATAGCCATAAAGAATTCCCACTAGATATGATACAAGCATGTGCCATATGCACTAAGGAGCATGCCACGGAAAGTTTCCCATCGCTCCCAGGATTAAAAGTAGTTTTCAAGGAAGCGGAAGAAGAAGTGGAACTAGTATATCTACTAAACTAGCATCGTCAATGGCAAGCAAGTTAGACAGGTATGCCTATCGATCCATCTTCATTCTTTCCTCCCTCGCAATATAATTCTTAGAAATATTCAGGGGCAGCATGGCAAAACCAGCCACCTTTTTCTACTTAGCCACCTCAAACATTTTCTATGCCACCATGGCCCAACCATTCAAATCCAAAAAATAACTGGCCAAATCCCTCTTACCCTCCCCATTCTGGTAGAACAATCCCTATTCATCTCAATGGTCCCCTTCCACCTCACAAAAATCAAAACTGGCAACCAAACTGGCAAAGATCCACGAACCAACCTATGGGGGCAGTTCCTCTGTCTCAACGAACTTTACCAGTAGCTTACACGTTGTAGCAGAATCCTCAATCTAATATATGACTGCAAATCCCAACCTAACCCAACCCAAATCCCAACAATAGACCAATCCAGTCAGTACAAATTATTGAGGGTCTAGACCCTGAAGCTGAGTTGAGAGAGTGTAATGAACTCAAGTTAAGATCTAGACACATAATCGCTCCAGACGAGGATGTAATTCTGCAACCTAAAGAACCGCACCCAAATAAGCCTTTGACTGTAGATGATCAACAAGGGGAAGATACAATCAAGCAGAAAACTCTCGAACAGACCATACTACTTCCCCACCATTCCCAAAAAGACTGATGATACCGCACCCAATTGAACACCCTGACTTTGATCTTCTAGGTGAACTCAAGAGTATTTGTATAAAAATACCCCTCCTCCAAGCTATTCAAGGCATTCCAATATATGCCAAAACTATCAAAGAATTGTGTATAAAGAAGTCTGTGAGGAAAACAAAAATTACCCCAATTGTGCATTTTGTCAAGACTTTGTCTGATTTATTACTAGGCAAAGAGACACCTATAAAATATGAAGACCTGGGAAACCCCATTGTCACAGTACATATAAATGGCCACTCTTTTACCAATGCTTTAGTTGATTTAGGGGCAGCTATTAACATTCTCACAACAACAACTTGTGAAATTCTTGGCATCACAACCTTGGAACCAACAACTACCTTGCTGGAACTTGTTGACTGCTCAGTCATTAGGCCAGAAGGAACATTACTGGATGTGATGGTTCCTGTAGACACTTGGGAATATCCGGTAGATTTTTTTTATTATTAACCCTAGGAACCGACTAGATGGACATCCCTTAATTTTAGGAAGGCCTTGGCTAGCAACCGTTGATGCTTATATCAGTTGTCGGATAGGCAGTATGACCATAACCAGAGGGAATGATGTGAAGAATTTAGCCTTATACTCTCCTACTTAGCCAAGCCTAACCATTGTAAAAACTAAGAAGCAACCTGTAACATATTTAACAAAAAATATCTGATCACCATTGACTGTGGCAGATGCCCTTGAATTTAAAAACCAAATAGAAGATGATGTCATTAATACTTTTATCAATCACCCTGCTATAGTGTCTGGTTTGAAATGTCACATGATTAAAGCAGTCCTTGACAATGAAATTGAAGAAGATTCCCTGAGAGATATCAGTGACCAACCAATGCCAACAACCACTGTCTATAATAGCAAACCTATCGAAATCGAGCCAAGGACATTCACAGTAATCTGAGTGGTGACCAGCAACAGAAACTTATTCAAGTTCTTAGGAAATATAAAGGGGATTTTGCTTGGGATTACTCAAACATGAAAGGGATTGACCCTCAGCGTAGATTAAATCCTCACTTAAACGATATTGTTAAAGAAGAAATTAAAAAACTATGAGATGTGAATTTTATCTATCCTATATCTAACAGTAAATGGGTTTCTCCATTAGTTGTGGTCCCCAAAAAGAATGGGAAATGGTGGATATTAATTGACTACAAAGAACTCAACAAGGCAATGCAAAAAGACCATTTTCCCCTTCCATTCATCGATCAGGTCCTAGATACACTGGCAGGGAAGAAATTCTTCTCTTTCCTGGATGGCTTCAATGGCTACAACCAAATTTAGATTTCCCCTAAAGACCAGGATAAAAATACTTTTACCTGTCCATGGGGAACGTTTGCTTACAGGGTATTACCTTTTGGATTGTGCAACGCACCTACTACATTCCAAAGAGCCATACTTAGTATTTTTTCAAACTTCATAAATGAAGTATTGGAAGTGTACATGGACGATTTCACACCCTATGGAGATGACTTTGAACAGTCATTACAAACATTAGAGAAAGTCCTGGAGTGGTGTATCACTACTAGGTTATGCTTAAGCCACGAGAAGTGCCATACGATGATGACAAAGGGCCTGATCCTGGGTCATTTCATTTCAGCAACCGGAATTCAGGTAGATCCAGCAAAAATACATGTAATCCTCTTATTAGCTACTCCCTACACTCAAACAGAAGTATGTATTTTTCTGGGATTTGTAGGATATTGTCATAGATTTATAAAAAACTTCTCACAGATTGCTGCACCATTATATGCCTTAACAAGAAATATTGATTTTATATGGACTAAAAAATGTGACATTGCCTTTACAGAGTTGAAACAGCTACTATCAACAGCACCAGTATTACGAGACCCGAATTGGGATATACCATTCCAGATTTCATCAAATGTGTTAGATTCAGCCATTGGAGAAGTACTTGGCCAAGAAGAAGACAAGAAACCCTACGCTATATATTACATTAGCAAAAACTTAACTCCTACTGAGTTGAATTACACAGTAACAGAGAAAGAGTTTCTAGTTGTTATTTATGCTATTAACAAATTCAGACACTATATAATTGGATACCCTGTAGTTTTGTATATTGATCACTTTGTTATCAAATATTTAGCTAATAAGCCCATTACGAATGGAAGAGTGACACGTTGGTTACTACTTTTGCAGGAATTTGGCATAACTATAAAGGATCGACCAGGAAGGGAAAACCTTGGGGTAGATTTCCTCTCCCAAGTGCCAAGAACAGACAATGCAATGGTGATAGAAGACCAATTCCCAGATGAAAACCTGTTTTTTATGGCCATAAAAACACCATGGTACACAGATGTGGCGAATTATTTAGCAGTAGGAAAATTGCCCAAACATCTCACACCTAGAGAAAGGAAATTAACAGTGCATCACAGAACTCAGTTCTCCTAGATCGGAGGATACCTTTTTCACATAGGGGCCGATATGCACATCTACAGGTGTATCAGGGAAGACGAAATTTATGATATCTTAAAAGCATGCCACAATGGACCTTGCAGTGGACATTTTGAAAACCATAGAACTGGACATAAAATTTTGCAAATGGGCTACTATTGGCCCACAATTTTTAAGGATGCTAAGAAATTTGTCCACGCATGCAATAGTTGCCAAAGGATGGGCTGCCTTGGCCAATCTAATGAGATGCCCCTACATCCACAACTGGTGATAGAACCCTTTGAGCGATGGGTGTTAGATTTCTTCGGGCTAATAAACCACCATCCAATCAGAAATCATATATATTGGTTGCAACAGAATACATGACTAAATGGGTGGAGGCAGTAGCATTACCAAGAGCAACAGAGGAAACCGTGATTAATTTTCTTTTCGAAATTTTTGTGTGATATGTCTTACCCAGAGAAGTAATTATTGATGGGGGGGCACAATTTGTAGGCCACAAGATCACTGCTACACTAAAGAATCATCACATTATCCACATAATTACCTCTCTGTATCACCCACAGGAAAACGAGCAGGTGGAGAGTACCAAGTAATTGAAGCTATTCTACAAAGACAGTCTAATCGCATAGACGAGACTGGTGACTCGACTGCCAGAGGCCTTGTGGGCATATCGCACGACTTGGAGGAGCACAACTGGATACTCTCCATATCAGCTGGTATTTGGTAAGGAACCCATTTTCCCCATAGAGTTTGAGATACAAACACTAAGGATAGCCCAGGAAGTGGGATTGGATTTAACGAAAGCCTAGATTAACAGACTACAACAAATAAATCAATTAGATGAAATTCGGCTATTGGCTCTACAGCATACTGCACTCATTCAGCAACAAAGAGCCAAGTGGCATGATTCCCTGATTAAGAAAAAGACATTTCATGAGGGCAATTGGGCCCTTCTTTACGATTCTAGGTTTCAAGACTTCCCTGGTAAACAGCAGAGTAGATGGTTAGGCCCCTATGAAATAAAGGAAGTACATGACAATGGCACTCTTACATTTGCCACCATTGATGGGTCTATTTTTTCCTTTAAAGAAAATGGGCATCGGGTGCACCTCTACCAAAATCCACTTACAAGAGAATCCTTTTACCAACAAATACGCGAGGACTCCACCATGAGAATTCTAGTTGCGGAAGGCAATCCTTCGACAGCTTCATTGTTGTAAAAAGTTATTTCGTTATGTAAAAACTGTAAATATGATTGTTGATTTGATTTTCTGCGTTTCTTGTTTGTTTGTTGTTCCCACTTCGGAACAACAGTTTTTGTTTTTGTTGTTCCCACTTTGGGATAGCACTTTTTGTTTTTGTTGTTCCCACTTTGGAACAGCACTTTTTGTTTTCGTTGTTCCCACTTCGTAACATCACTTTCTGTTTTTGTTGTTTCCACTTCGTAAAAACACTTTTTGTTTTTGTTGTTCCCACTCCGTAAAAACACTTTTCGTTTTTGTTGTTCCCACTTCGGAACAACACTTTTTGTTTTTGTTGTTCCCACTTCGGAACAGCACTTTTTATTTTTGTTGTTCCCACTTCGGAACAACACTTTATGTTTTTGTTGTTCCCAATTCGGAACAACACTTTTCGTTTTTGTTGTTCCCACTTTGGAACAATACTTTTCATTTTTGTTGTTCCCACTTCAGAACAACACTTTTTGTTTTTGTTGTTCCCACTTCGGAACAACACTCTTTGTTTTTGTTGTTCACACTTTGAAATAACACTTTTTCGTTTTTGTTGTTCCCACTTTGGAACAACATTTTTTGTTTTTGTTGTTCCCACTTTGGAACAACACTTTTTCATTTTTGTTGTTCCCACTTCAGAATAGCAATTTTTGTTTTTTGTTGTTCCCACTTCAGAACAACACTTTTCATTTTTGTTGTTCCCACTTCAGAACAAAACTTTTTGTTTTTTGTTGTTCCCACTTCAGAACAACACTTTTCATTTTTGTTGTTCCCACTTCAAAACAACTCTTTTTGTTTTTGTTGTTCCCACTTCGGAATAGCTCTTTTCATTTTGTTGTTCCCACTTTGGAACAACACTTTTCGTTTTTTTTTTTGTTCCCACTTCAGAATAGCACTTTTCATTTTTGTTGTTCCCACTTTGGAACAACACTTTTCATTTTTGTTGTTCCCACTTCGGAATAGCACTTTTTGTTTTTGTTTTTCCCACTTCGGAATAGCACTTTTCATTTTTGTTGTTGCCACTTCAGAATAACACTTTTTGTTTTTATTGTTCCCACTTCAGAACAACACTTTTTGTCTTTGTTGTTCCCACTTCAAAACAGCACTTTTCGTTTTTGTTGTTCCCACTTCGGAATGGCACTTTTTGTTTTTGTTGTTCCCACTTCGGAACAACATTTTTTGTTTTTGTTGTTCCCACTTCGAAACAACACTTTTGGTTTTTTTTGTTCCCACTTTGGAACAACACTTTTTAGTTTTTGTTATTCCCACTTTGGAACAACACTTTTTGCGTGTTTGTTGTTCCAACTTTTGAACAACACTTTTTGTTGTTTTCTGTTCAAATACCACCTTTTTCTCTTAGAGTGTTTTGTTGTTCCCACTTTTGAACAGCTGATGTTCCATCTTTTGAATAGTTGTTGTTCCATCTTTGGAAAAACATTTTTGCTTCTTTAAGTCATGTATTTTCTAAACAACACCCTTTTCCTTGCATTATTTTGATGTTGAACAACACTTGCAGGATTATTCCTAGCTCATCTCAACCCCATTTTTCTGATTCCCTTTCATGGCATGAAGTACAATACTTTTATGAGGACAAGAATTAGGGATTCTATTGAACCTGGTGAACACCCTTAACGTTATGATCTTTAACAAGACAGCTTCTTGATGATATATTTCCTTTTTAAAAAAAAAGAGAGACACAATTATTTATATATTACTTTATTGTATTGATTTATGTTGTATATGATACTGATTGATCATCTTTACCATGCTGGTTCCACCCCTCCTGGTTATAATCCTCTCTATCTATTATAAGTGAGATTGTGGGTATATTATTTTTTCTATTGACATGTTCAACTTCTTCCACCATCCCTGCTGTTAAGGAGTATTGAACCTCCCTCTATTTATTACAAAAATGTGTAATAACAACAAAATTTTTCCTACAAATAAAGGATAGGGGGTCTCATTAAGAGCCAACCTACCATGTTCATAAGGATGTAGCAATGTGACATTCCCACTATGGCCACCAAACCAGGGTTATGATCCAATGGATGGCTAAAATATCCTTGGAACAGGAGGTCTCATCACGAGCCGGCCTGATCACTTTTGCTACTTCCCATTGAATAACAGTGTGGTCATCTGGTTACCATACCAGCACACTCATCTCTTCTGTAGAAACAAAAATGGAATTCTCCGACTATAAATTGAGGATCCTGGCTCATATGGGTTAAAAAGCAACTTTGTCAAGGCTATGGATGCCTGCTGGCAATAGAAGCTCTGCTTATGGTATTGAAGTTCTATTTTCAACATCAATAATTATTATAATACCCTCTTCTTACTTTTATTTTTATCAAAAGAATTATTTCCCTAATTTCTCCCTACGTTGAACCTTTATAGTTAAAATTTTTAATCAATCATATCATTTTAAACCGGAATATCATCAGCAAAGCATCTTTTTTTGCATATTGTTGTGCTTTTTCCTTACCACATAACCTATCATCAACCAAAGCATCTTGTCTCTTTTCAATAACCATCATTACACACCTCACTTTCATTGTATCCATACCTTTTACAGTCCTTTCATTAATATATGTACTCTGTCTCATATTAATGTCATATCTTTCACCCTTGTACGTTGCCGTCAGAATAGCATTTCCCCATCCATTCGGTCATAGGTGACCTCTCATCTTGAAGGAGGGAGGGGACCTCCATTACATTCGTG
Source organism: Pinus taeda (assembly GCA_000404065.3). Classification (NCBI taxonomy): domain Eukaryota; kingdom Viridiplantae; phylum Streptophyta; class Pinopsida; order Pinales; family Pinaceae; genus Pinus; species Pinus taeda. The sequence goes on along the minus strand of APFE031725709.1, from coordinate 133,809 downwards.
CATGCATTCTAACTGTTTTATTGGATTTCATAGGTTGATGTGGTACTCTATGGTCATGTGGCATGTGCCAAAAAATAGTCCTCAAATTAATTAATTCTCATAGAAATATCATTTAACATTGTAAAACTTAGTTGTTACAACTACTTCTTGTTCTATCTCTCTGTTGTTGTCTGTTGTTGTGTTTTCTCCACTGCCCTAATCCTTTGCAATAGTAGGAAGAACTCAAGCATTATGGGTGGTAATACAGTGTGCCGAGAACCTTTAGTGTTGGAAGTCTCGGACAGAGCCAGGGAAATTCTGGTTCACACAGGGTGGATATCATATTTCACAAGATTTCAACCCCCTAGTGAGGAAATAGCCATTGAATTTCTATAGCAGCTGCAGAATGGGAAATCCCTAGTGAGAGGAAGAAGAATCACAATATCAGACACTATAATAGCTGAAGTATCTGGGGTGCCGGTGGAAGGAACTACATGGCCAAAAAAACACGTAATATTGCAAGACGCGGTGGACATTTTCAGAGATGCACGCAAGGAATTAACCAAGAAAGGCAAGGGCATACAACCATCTTCTCTGGCAGAACCATGGTGTGAGTTGGCAAGTGTTGTCCAGAGGTACATTACCTGTGATGGACGACGAGACGTGGTAAGACCACGACAACTCAAACTTTTAGCAAACTAAAGATCATTGTTAATCTGCCATCTTTCTTGAATTCATTGTTGCATGATACCATCAATAGAATAAGATGGGCTAGGCACCCTGATACCGTAATTAGCCACCATGGATTGATTAGACTAATTGTTACCCATAACCTTGTTCAACAAAACTCAACTTGGGATGGTATCCCTTGGAGATTAGTCAAAACCCTGTAATCCAAAATCTTGTAATCTTGGAGATAAGCCAGTAAAGCCCTGTTCTGAAAAGGAAAAGGACTACCCACTCAAACATTGAACCCCATAAGCATAAGCAGTCTGAAAGGTTAAATCTAGCCCAGAAAATGTTTGTAAATCCATAAGATAGCACCGAACAACCTGCGGAACCATCTAGACCAATTAGTATACAGGACTCTAAGTCGGAACCAGAGGAAGAACTTGAACAAGGGGAAGGATGTCATTCAGAATCAGAACCCGGGGAAGAGGCCAATTCAGAACAAGAACCCAAGGAAGAGGATAGACTCAACTCAAAGCAAGAAAGGGCACAGCACTTTGATGATGAACTGGAAAATGAAGAAAAACCTCCTCAAATATCAACCATGAGCCCCCAAAACTATATTTTGCAGGATTTTGAGACAGGGATGGCTTAGGGCCTAGCAAATCTGAATGCATACATGCATACTGGTGGATCATTTGATCCTAACCTAATGGAATCTCAATCCCCAGAAGATTCTGGGCATACAGAAATTCTAGCTTCTTCATAATCTACAGACCATGAAAAGGAAGCAGACACAGAAGTTATTCATGAATCAGACAACCAGTCTAGTGACACAGTTCTATTGGAACACGGCCATGATAAAAAACATGAAGCCTTAGATACAGAAGCTATTGACAAGCCTGATAGTGTAAAATATGCTCCTCAGAAGAGGTGAGTAGCTGGAGCAAAACTAAAGAATCTGAGACAAAAATACTGAAAGCTTCAAAATACAGTTAAAAGGCTACGTCGAAAGATTAAAGAAATTTCAAACAGAAAATCCCAGAACACTACTCCTGAGGTAGTCCCTATGGCTACACAAACGGAAATATGTAAGGGTAGGTCAATAGAAATCTAAACCAAACTCATTCCTATTCAAACAAAAGTCACCCAAGCAAATTTGCATGAAGACTTAGTGGATGCAGCCGTTCAGATGGAGGGTTGGTCCTCCCACAATAAGGAAGTACAGACTGAGGAAATATCCTCTCGTAGCACAGGCACTCATACAAAAGAGCAAGCCAAGGATATATTGTCAAACAAAGACCCTATTCTTCTAAAGCTACAGGAAGAACTGATGCAAGCCCAACTTTCTCTAGAATGATGTGAACAAGAGACAGTTCCCCTGCAAAAATATAAAGAGTTGCAGAAACAGTTTAGGGAATTAACCATAACTGAGAATGGGACTTTTGATAGATTTATACAAGAAGAAGAGAAGCTGAAGAAGGTGAAGACCAAGCTGGACAAAGCCAGGAATCAAATAGACACCATTTTCTCATTGTATTTGGATGTCTTGACATTTAATCAACTTAAGTGGTTTAAGGCATATAATTCGTTCCAAAGACAGGAACATAGGTTGGATCTCTGGGTAAGGAGTGAGCCTACTGACCCTTTGCAACTGTTTGCTAAACATAAAAGGCTGATGACACAAGAAGGCATGATTCAAATTTTAGGGCCCATACATAAGGAAATTGTACAGAAAGGAACAACATATTTCCTCTCCATCTAGGAAAGATCCCTGACTGCATCCAAAATGAGATGGATGGTCTCAACTAACAGTGTTAAGGAAAGAGAACCATTTAATTATGGGAACTTCAAAGCTACTGCAAGTTGGTTAATCACATACAGCAATCTTATCTTGAGGAAAGGGCCTTATTTTTTGGGATGGTGATTTAGGTGTCCCATTATTTGGTATCCTCCTAAAGGGTATCGGTTTGACTATGAGTTACCTAGAGGACACGAACAGGTAGCCTTTGCAAATCTGGCACAAAATCACGGTTTCTGGCCTAATAAAGAAACCTTTTCTCCAGCTTACTCCTTAACTACATTACGTAGGAACTATTTATTTGTCATGAGGACATGAAAAAAGGTAAGCAGGGGAGTATGTTGAGCCTTACAATAGGTATGTATTTACTCTTGATTACTGTCTTTTTCCTCCTTTCTTATCCATTTTGTGCCATGATATAATAACATATTGATAGGATTTTGATAAGGAATGAATAAAACTTCTCTTGATACGATTTAACCGACCAAACTAACTCTCATTACTCTTTATGTAGAAAAAATAGTAGATGGAACAGCTATTGTTCCAAAGTCAGAACAACAAAAGCTAATCAAGGGAAATGAGACGCGTCGTGTGTGGTCGAACCAAGGAATGAGTCAAGAAGATCAATGCGAGATAGAAGAATTGTCTGAAGATAGCATTTAATTGTGAATCCCTCAAGATCACCTAATCTTGAGGGATCACATTTATCTTTTTCCTTTTGACTATAAAAGGGAAAATTGAAGAGGGATCTCTCGTCTCTTACTTGGATTGTAATTTTAATTTACAGAAGTGTGATTCTGAAGAACAAGATCATATTGTAATGACAAGTGACTTTGATGATTAATATACAACTTGCATTGTTGTTCATTCAGATATTTTGAAGTAGCTAAGTAGTGTTCATTGGTGGCTAGGGCCCAGTCTCTAGTGGATCTTACTGTTGTTCCTTGTTTTATGCATTTTTCGTTTCCTACAAGTTTATTCTACTTTACAGTTCTGAAGTTGATTTATTTTTGTTAATTCAGATTTCTGGTATTCATTTCATTAATGCACAATCCTAGTTGGTTTTATTTAATTCATATCGTGGATTGAATTAGTTATGAGTTAAAGAATCATTTTTGGTTAACTAAAGAATAGAGCGTGATTGATTAAATGCTTTCCCTCTATCCAGTAGTTTAAGTCTAGCTAAAAGATCTTGGTTAATGCTACGGTGCTCTTGATTGATTATCATTTGAATTTGGTTGATTAAGATTGAATTACAGTTGATCCATATTTAAACAGTAACGTAATAAAATACAGAGATAACCATAAAGATAGATATGCAGCAAAAATAATACTTTATTTCATTACTGTAAAATACTTAAATATGCTTACAAATAGAAATGGAAATAAACCAGCTAGGGCGATGGTAGGTTATCTCTGAGAAGAGATGTGGCGGCTACATGCCTCTGAACTGTGTTACAATGAGGCTCGAAGGCATATTTATTGCTGAGAAATAATGAAAACCCTAAACATCCAAAAACCTAACCCTAGAAGATGAAACGCCAAACTGTGGGCCCCGTTTGGGTAAATTGGTACATCAACTTCCCAGGGTCATAACTTTGGCATACGATCTTTGTTTGACGCGCACAATATCTCGTTAGAAAGATCTATCTGAGAACTACAACTTTGGGAAGAGAAACATCAATCCATGGACACATATTGCTCCCATTTTTCCCAAAAAACGTCGTTTAGGGCCTCAAAATGGCTCCGGAAGTTCAAGACCCGAAAAACTGCTAAAAATAGTAAGTTGTGCTACAATTAAGGAAACTGAAAAAGTTGAGAGAAACAATGGTGGGGGTCCAAGTGGACTTGTCAGGTGGCCATCAATATCCAGCTGGATCATTCCTCCCCCCTTAGGAAGCAATGGTCCCCATTGCATTGAGTTCCTCCATGAGATGAGGAAACTTCTGCTGAACTTGGTTCCTAGTGAGCCACTTGCCCTGGTGAAGGAGTTGGACTACTTTAACAACTCGATATAGTTGGATATTTTGTTGGTGAGTGTGCTTGATCTATGTGTCCATGATCTGATCACTTGCAGCTTGTTCCATGCAATTTGGATTTAATTATGTGGGTGTGAGCTATTCTGCAATGTCAAATGTGTCTAGTAATGGTGGAAAGTATGGCCGAAGGTGGTCCACATTGAACACTGGGTGCAGGCTAAGGAATGGTGGAATGCTAAGCTCAAATGAATTATCTCCCACAACCTTGGTAATGGTGTAAGGACCATATCAGAGTGGTCTCAGTTTCTGATAGGCTCCGGTAAGGCGCTCCTTTTACAAATGCAACTAGACTTTGTCACCCACCTGAAACTTGTGTGGCCCCTGATGTTGATCATGTCTTCTTATACTTGGCATTTGATTTCTCTAGAATTTCATGGACCTGCTAGCAAATATGTTGGATGTTCTCAATGAAGTTGGTTTCCTTATCTATTTCGGACTGGACATGAGCCGAATCTGTGTGAGTAGCTGCAAATGGCATGGCCACATCAATGGGACATAGTGGCTGGAATCCCAAGCCCACTTGAAAAGGGTTGTGGCCAGTCAAGCTATGAAGTGCTCAGTTGTAGCTATGTTGAACATATGTGAGGCTCTCATCCCATGTGCATGGATGCTTTGAGTTGTACATGCGCAGAATGTGTACAATCATCCTGTTGACAACCTCTGTCTGGCCATCAGTTTGAGGATGGAAGGTTGTGGACTTAGTGAGTTTGGTGTCCAGCATCGACTAGAGACTGGACCAAAATGTACTGAGGAACCAACTATCTCGATCTGAGATGATAGACTGTGGGATCCCAAAGTACGCCCACACTCGTTCAAAGAAGAGTTTAGCAGTGGCTTCTGTTGTGATATTCTTCTTATAGGTTGCCATAATGGCCATCGTTGAGAATCTGTCGACGACCACAAGAACAAAGTTGTTTCCATGCTTAGTGGAAAGAAGGCCTGACATGTAATCCATGGATATGGATTCCCAAGGTTGACTAGGGGTAGGCCGTGGGGTATACAGGCCTTACTTCTTGATGGTCGGTTTGGCAATGGCGTAGGCAGTGCATGATCTGATGTACTTCGCGACATGCTGTCGAAGATTTGGCCAATAGAAATACTTTGACAATACTACCACCATTTTCTGGACCCCGAAATGCCCAGCAACCCAACTGTAGTATGCTTCCCAAATCATCTTGGCACACTCGCTTGAAGGAACACAAAGGTGGCCTAGGTGACATAAGAGGGCATCCTGGAGGTGAAAATCTAGAACATGCCGACCCTCTAAGAGTGTCTAGTATGTGTGGCCGAATTCTGGGTTGCTTTTGTAGATAAGTGGCCAATCAGAAGTCTTATGCCCATAAGAGTTGAGCACGGTGGTTAACGCCATGATCAGTGGTCGACTGAGGAAATCTGCAACATTATTGGTGATTCCCTTCTTATACTTGATATTCAAATGGAACTGTCGCAGGTATGTAGACCACTTCTAATGGCGATCATTCTACAATTTCCCTTAGGTTTGTATGAACTGCAGGGGTTGGTGGTTTGTGTGGATGACCATTTCCTTCCCCAAAATGTAATGCTTCCATTGTCAGAAGGCCTGCACAATGGAATACATATATTTGTCATAAGTGGGATACTTCTAGATTGTGTCTTAAAGTGTCTCACTGTGATATGCCACTGGATGCCCGTGTTGAGTAAGGTCTTCCCCAATAGCATAGTCAGAGGCATCTGTCTCGACCTCAAATGGTTGTTGCAAATCTAGTAACATGAGCACTAGTGTCATGCAGAGGTGATATTTTAACTCTGTGAATGCCTTCTCTTGAGCTTCAAACCAAAAGAATTTTTCTTTCGCTCCTCCCTTGATGACTTGACCCAAGGGCCAAATGATATGAGAAAACCCCAACACGAACTTGCAGTAGAAGTTGGCAAGACCTAGAAAGCTGCGGAGCTCTATCAGAGTGGTTAGAGATGGCCAATCCCGAATGACATGGATCTTGGCTAGATCCACATGCACCCCCTGTTCATCAATAATGTATCCCAGGTACGAAACCTAGGTCATGCAAAACGTGCATTTCTCCAAATTGGCTCATAGCTTGTGTTGCCGCAGTGTTTGGAGAACTTGTCGGATGTGGTGGAGGTGCTCTTCCCAACTCTGGCTAAATATCAGGATGTCATCCAAGTATACCACTAAAAATGAGTTGGTGAATGGCTGCAAGATGTCATCCATTAGCCTCATGAAAGTTGTAGGAGAATTTGTCAATCCGAAAGGCATAACCAACCATTCGAAAAGGCCCTCCTTGGATTTGAAGGCAATCTTCCACACATTAGAGGGTTCAATTGGTACTTGGTGATATCCTGACTTCAGATCGATATTGCTGAAATATTTTGCCCAATTTAGTTGGTCCAGGAGGTCATCAATCTGTGGGATCGAGTACCTATTATGGACGGTGATCTTGTTTAGTGCCCAATAGGCAATACAGAGTCTCCAAGTCCCATCCTTCTTCTATACCAACATGATCGGGCTCCCACAGGGCGATGAACTCAGACGGATGTGACCTTCCTGCAGCAGCTCCTGAATCTACCTCTTGATTTCATCGTTCTCCATAATAGAGCGCTGATAGATTGATCCATTGGGCAGCGGCGCACCTGGGGTCAGATCGATGGAGTGCTTGACTTGATAGTGTAGAGGAACCCCTGCGGGGGAGGTGAATATTTCCTCGTACTCCTCCACGATCTTGTCCATCTGTAGTTGTCGTGTGGAGGGGCCCTGTCTGGAGGTCGTTGCCACCGTCTTCTTCTTTCCTTAAGGGTGTATCATTAGGAAAACAAATTTCCCGGTTTAGGAAATGAGCTTACTACATTTTTTTGCAGTAACCAAAGAGATGTTGGTAGGTGGTGCTACCTCCAGTATCTTGTACAACTTATTTCCCAATGTAACAATAACAACATGGGGCCTTGATTCATACATAGCATGTTGCTTCCACAAGTATGGTTTTCCTAATAATACATCACAAACTTCCAGGGGAGAAATGTCACATAGTACCTCATCCGTGAAGGGCTTGATGTTGTATGGAAGGTGACACCGTTGGCTCACATGAAGATCCCATCCTTGATGAAGCCACCTGATGGTGTACGGTTGTGTATGTGTTGTGGTCGATAAGCCCAACCACTTCATGACCTCTACCAAAATAAGGTTTTTTTGGCTCCTACTGTCAACAATGAACTGTAATGGGGAGCCCTTTACCCACATCTGGGAGTGGAAGAGATGCTCCTTCTCCTCTGGATCTTTGGGTCTCTCCTTCTGTATCTTCATGGTGGAAACGGTGACGTTGGGCTCCACATCGATAATCTGCTTCCCTTTGTCATTCCCCTTGTCGGGTTCTGACTCAAAGTTGGAACATGCATCTAATTTTGAAACCTTTAGCTCGGCCACCAGTGACTACTTGGCCCGATACTCAATTGTATTGTGAGTAGAGCTCTTATGGAAATCACACCACTTTCCTGTGTCCTTTTTCAGCTTCACGGCGTTGTTCTTTGCTTGCATCTTTGGCAGGTTGTCTTGGGCCATCCTGCCTTGGCTTTGTCCTTTTCTCTGCGATTTGGGGCACCTTTCCCTTGCTTCGAATTCAAAGATCCAAAGTCTCACTTCTTCTATTTAAACTTTTGCTCGACCTTAACGACATATCGGTATGTCGTGCTGAGCGAGGGGATGTTCATGAATTCTATTTCTTCCTGGATGTACTTGTGCAGGAAGCCATGGTATTTGAGTACCAAATGCTACTCTGAATCTTTAATACCCAACTTTGTGTGAAGCGTATGGAAAATATTGGTAAACTCCAACACGTCTTGGTCTCTTCCTTGCCACAGTGTGGTCCACTTTATGTATTGATCCTCATAGCTTCCGACAGGGTAGTACTACTCCTTGATGGCATCCTGGAATGAATCCCAAGTGGGTGTGGCTGAAAATAGTGAGCTTGTACTTTCATCCTTCAACTCGCAATAGGTTTCCCACCAGTCCTTGATGTGGGGGGCTACTTTGAGAAGAGAAAAAATAATATTTTCCCGACTGGAAAAATCATGAATATAAAAATAACCCTCTAGCAGATTTAACCATTTATTTACAGCATCTGCATCTATTTGACTTTTGAAGATGGGGATTTCCAAATTAACTTGTACCTTAAAGGGCATGGTGTTTCCAGAGGAGCTGCTGGAAGCCAATGCGTCACCTCTGGGTAGCCATTGAAGGATCTAGGAAAAGTTGTCCATCATCGTGTTCCTTTGTCACTTGAGGGCTTCTTCGAGCAAGATTTTGATAGGATCTCTTGCCCCCTCGTCTTTCTTTTCATCCGCCATGGAAGGCTATCGTGATTTGCGAGACTGTTCTTGCAAAGGTTCGACCAGTTCAAGCCCTAACTCCTTATATCCTGACCTTGTTGGGGACATGCAAAGAAAAATAGAGAATAAAAACAGACCACTCTGATACCACTAGTCCCGATTTAAACAATAACGCAATAAAATACAGAGATAACCATAAAGACAGATATGTAGCAGAAATAATACTTTATTTCATTACTCTAAAATACTTACAAACAGAAATGGAAATAAACCAGCTAGGGCGATGGTAGCTTATCTCTAAGAAGAGATGTGGTAGCTACATGCCTATGAACTGTGTTACAATGAGGCTCAAAGGCCTATTTATTGTTGATGTAGAAATTTTCTGTTTTCCCACCCCGGTTTTCAGTTTCACCTTATTTCTCCAAAATAGTTAAATGCCCTTTCCCATATCCATACATTCAACAACTAGAAAATAAATTTTGCTGAAAACACAAATTCTGGAAATTTTACAGAATGCTGGAAATTGCAGAAATAAAAATCAGCAGTAACAAACAGCCATTAAAACACATTTAAACACAGAG
>APFE031725709.1:108202-122878 GCA_000404065.3 Pinus taeda | reverse complement strand
GAAATTTTACAGAATGCTGGAAATTGCAGAAATAAAAATCAGCAGTAACAAACAGCCATTAAAACACATTTAAACACAAAGATTTTTGGTCAATGTGACCCTGGAAAAACCCCCTACAACTCTTTGGGAAAACCAATTCGAAAGCTTCTTTTATTTCTGGAAAATGCTTTTTACAGTAAGAGAAATATTCAGCAAAAATTAGCAAGCAAACTTTTACAACTTATCTCAGCCTTGCTGAAACTCCACCTTGTTGAAACTCCGCTGTACAAAATTGCTGAAACTCAGCCTTACTGAAACTCCACCCTGCTGAAACTCCGCTGTACAGACTTGTTGAAACTCAACCTTGCTGAAACTCTTCCTTGTTGAAACTCCGTTGTACAGACTTGCTGAAACTCAGCCTTGCTGAAACTCCGTCATACTGAAACTCCACTGTACAGACTTGCTGAAACTCAGCCTTGCTGAAACTCCATTGTACAGACTTGCTGAAACTCAGCCTTGCTGAAAATCCACCCTGCTGAAACTCTGTTGTGCAGACTTGTTGAAACCTTCTCCTCACTGTCCAGAAATCTCCCTTGCTCTCTTGCTCTCCTTCTCCCAATCTGCTCATGAAAGAATGAATGATATTTTCCTCCTTTTCCTCCCTTAATCCAACCCTAAGTGACTTTTGGGTGATCCCTAAATCCAATGGCTAAGATGGATTCAGATCTATGGCTGAGATTAAATGCTCATTTAAATCTCACTTTCTATTCTTTAATTCACCCCACTTTAATAAAGACCCACTTAGTCATTTATTTCCAAAGTCACTTTTCCTTTCTAATTTTTCATTGACTTTATAAAAGTCACTTTAAAATTAGACTTTAGCAACTTTATCACTTAAAGTCACTTTTAAATTAAATTTAACTTTATAAAAATTATAAAGTCACTTTAGGAAAAAAATTAAATTCTTTTTGGACACTTTCCCTAGGGCAAAGATCAAAGCCTAAGGGAACCACCTGTCCTCCGGTACCAAATTTCAACAGTTGAGAAACAATCGAAAACCCTAAACATCCAAAAACCTGACCCTAGAAGATGAAACGACAAACTGTGGGTCCCGTTTGGGTAAATTGGTACATCAACTTCCCGGGGTCGTAACTTTGGCATATGATCTCCGTTCGATGCGCACAATATCTCGTTAGAAAGATCAATCCGAGAACTACAACTTTGGGAAGAGAAGCATTGGTCCATGGACTATTGCTCCCAATTTTCCCAAAAAACGTTGTTTAGGGCCTCAAAACGGCTTCGGAAGTTCAGGACCCGAAAAAATGCTAAAAATAGTAAGTTGTGCTACAATTAAGGAAACTGAAAAAGTTGAGAGAAACAATGGTGGGGGTCCAAGTGGACTTGGCAGGTGGCCACCAATATCCACCTGGGTCAACGGTTTTTTTTGAGATTGAGTCATGATGCTTAGATGAATTATTTCCTTTAAAGTTACAAGCTTGAGATTTATGATTGCATCTGTTTACTCTTGTATTGAATTTAATAACTTAATTTAAAGCATTACTCTCAGGATTTATAGCTTACACATATTGTGTACACTCTTGGAATAAAAACACTTACCTAAGTTGATAATTAATGTGAGGCAATCAGGAGTTTTAAAAGACACCTTTTAGCACCCAACACTTGCTAGTGACTGTGGACCAAAATTTATAGTTTTATGCGATCGAACTCGGGATTTAAGTAGCTTTTCTAGCCCATAATCCTTACCTCTACCCAGAACTTGTTGTAACTTCCAAAATTCATTAAAAACATAATAACAATGTTGATCAATCAAAAATCACCTTTATGACTAGACCTGAGCATCCCCAACTGGGACTGACATTCTGTCAAACACTTGGCATCAATGCAACCTACAAATCTAGGATAAAAGACAGCGCATAAACTACTGAAACGTATTATGAAACATAACCAAAAATATCACCTCCTTCTCCATTGAACTACTACATCATCAATTAGGTCGTGATCCATCCATTTAACAGTTACAAGTAAACATATGAAATAACCTTGGCATAAACCAATCATTCAACCATGCTTATAACTAGCATAAAACCATATAAATATAAAATATATGATAGCCATTAAATCCACATATAAATCAATGCAAAATTAAGAGAACTTAGCTTTTATTAATCATAGGCAAATCTGACCAGATTCAGGACTTCCACGTACCACCCGAACATAGAAATGGCTGAACCAGATCTCTCTTTCATCCAATCACCCTCGTGCCATATTCCAAGCATGAATGTGGGATTTCATAGAACAGCCAATCCAAGAAAAATCAAGGAATCCAAAGGTTAAACCACCTCCACCCTCATCAAACCGTGATCACACCAAAACTGGTGCTCTGATTACAACCGAATAGAACTTGGAATGCCATCCGAAATCCATCACTATCCTTGAGGAATTTTCCATCTCCTTGTCTCTTATGCTTTACCACAATCTAAACCCAGATCACTAGGCCTTAAATCGAGACCGCTCCCTCAGGCTTTACCGTGTATATCGCCAAAACCGGTCAAGTGATTCCTATGCCTTTGGGAATGAACCTTGAGACCACCTCCACCCTGGATTCTGAAATCCATCCAGTAATTCCAAAGCACAAAAACCGAAACAAACATCCCAACATACCATGGCATTTATAAAAAGGCTAGGCTTGGCTAAAGACCACTTTCATAACCCAACAAAACCATGCCACTGACAATAAGAGAACCATGCACCAACATGCAAATCCATGTATGTCCAAAGCAGCTACGAAATCACACATGTTGAAGGTTAATTGCAAGTATTCATGCTGAAGTTGCTTGATTATGATTTCCTTTCCTTGATCCTTTCTTGATTTTCCTTTCCTTTGCTAGATTTTCCTTTCCTTGCTCCAACTAGAGTGCTCCAAGAAAACTATAAGTGACCAAGGGAGTGAGAGAGAGAGAATAATGAGAGAGCTCCAAACTTGAATTGAAAAAAGGTTACCAACTGATCCTCAAAATCCTTTTTATGAATGAGGCCTCTATTTTTTTCATTTTCCATTATTTTCCTTCAATTTCCTCCTCACATGCAACCTTTGACCTTTCCCCTTACTTTTCTCCTAATTTCCTTTATTTTCATAAATAGATATGCCAAAAATGCCTTTTTGCCTTTTAATTCATGTGCCTTAGCCTTTGCCAATTTTCCTTAGCCAAAAAACACATCCAATGATGCCCACTAGGATATATTTTCCCAACATTCAGCTTGGAATAAGTGTCCCTTAACCGTGGTCTTATTTTTTTCCTTTATTAACTTTTATTACATGAACTTTTCACTAGGGTTGTTATAGTCACCATCAAATTAATCAAAGAGACTGTCAAGTTTGTTTCCATTTACGAGATTGGAATTTCATATCAGGTGTTAGATTAGACACACAAAATGTATCCACCCTCCTATGGGTCTACTCTCTAGATTTTATATCTAGATCTAGACAAAGGATAGACATAGAAAGAAAAATATGGATTTTTCCTCAAATTTATCAATGGCAAGACATCTATCGTCTAGATATGAGCCCTAGATCTAATGAAATACCCAAAGAAAAGAATACAAAATAACCTAGGCATACTAGCAACTCTTCAAGTTTTGTTATATGAAGGAAAAGTTCTTTGGTATCCTTCCTAAATGAAGGATTATGGTGTGACAAATGATTCCACCATAATATTATATTTGAGGCGCAATGTGGGGAGACAAACCCTAATGCAAGTTCTAGGAACCCTAATGGATTAGGCTTGTTCAAGGGTGCAGTGAAAGGGAATGCTTCTATTCCTGCAGATCAATTCCAAAATATGTCAGGACCTTACATAGTTGAACAAATGAAAAATGCACCATCTATGGACATTAAACCCCTAGAGGTAGAAAAAAAAAATTTGCTTATCTACAATCTACAGTATTAATATGCAAATTTAATGGTTTATGGCCAAGAATTGAAGATTTACATTAGTGATCATAATCTTATTGGGAACCTAATTGTGTACTTTACTTGTGTTCCAAGGGTTTCTTCATAGTTCAATTTGACTCACAAAAATCTAGGGAGAAAGTCTTAAACAATGGGCCATGGTTTTGTGGTAGATTTGGGCTATTTATTACCCCATGGTTCCCAAAATTTGATGCTACAAGCATGGTGTTAACTACAATGTCAGTCTAGGTGATATTACCAAATCTCCCACTCCCTTTTTGGCACCATCAAGACTTGGAAGATATTTGGAATACAACTAGAAAATTCAAAAAAATGGACATTGACAGAACAAATAAAGGCTTCTTTACATTTGCCAAAATTTGTGTGGGGATAGATCTTAGCAAAGGCCTACCTAACCATATCCATTAAAAAACATGAAAACTTTAAGTGGGCCCAGGTTCTAGATTATGAGAATTATCCATTTAGATGTTGAATCTGCTTCCAAATAGGACACCTACAGAACACATGCCCACAATAAAAAAAGATCCCAAAAAAAATAAAAAGAGGTAGGCCCATAAGCCAAAGGGATGGTAAGTACCTAACAATTCTAAGGATGAAGAAGAAGAGATCATGGAAAATACTCCAAATGTGGATACTTAGGCACAACATGGCAACCAGGTAAATGAAGGAGTTGGGCAGTAGTCAGGAATCATGACCCAATATCAAAAGGGTTCACAATTACCAAAAATCAAAGCACCAAAGCAACAGAAAGAGGATACACTAATTGAAAAGGGATCAGTGGTATAAAAAGAATCCATCACCCATGTATCTGAGAGTTCGGATTCATACAAAGAAGTCTCTATCCATGAAGGTGGAAATCAATTGGGAATAGTAGCAGTTGATCCAAACCATGGGGTCTGGGAAAAGGTTTAGAAAAAAATCAAAAAGGGGAAGTGAAGTGATTTTTATCACTTAGACCCCAACAAATTTATGTATTTTTTATATATATATTTTCTTTTATTATGCATTAGTCGAAAGGTTGACATGATCAAATGCCTAATGGCATCTACAAAATACAATTTTGTTCCTTGTTTACAAGTTGAATAAAATTACGATTTTTTCCTCAAGAAAAGAAACTCATTCATATTGGTATTAGTGAGAATTAACTTTATCTTTTGAATTATAGAAAAATTTACTTCCACATCTTTGATTCCCTACAAAAATTATTTCCCACTAATTAGCAAAACTTTGGGACTGGTTTCTTCAGTATCATTTTCTTCTTTCAATGACAAGAGTGTATGCTTCTCTCCTTCTTTTTCAAAATATTAAATTTTGTTCCTTCCATCATGCATTTATTTTCTATTGTATTTCCAATTTCTCCCCAACAAAATATGGTACACATAAATTGGTACGATGTCACATAACACCTTGTCTTTATAGCTGCCAATTTGGAATTCTACTTCGCATTGTTCATTAAGCAATACTTGATTCCCTTTTTGTAGCCAAGATTCATTATATGAAGTAGAGTGTATGGTTCTCTTCAAATCCAATTTATTGACTACCTACGTTGATACTAAGTTGTGAGTGCTACCATTGTCACTTACCACCTCACAACCCTTTCCTTTTACCTTACAAATAGTCCTAAATAGAGTTTTTCTTTGTGATGGCCTTGTGGTTTCCTTCGTTGGCTTCAATAGCATCATCTTCATCAATAAAAAATCTCCAATGTCTAGTGCATTATGATGTGTGTCTGCCTTGACATCCCCTTCATTAGCATTAGCTTTGTGTGTTATCCCTTGCCTTGTAGAAACATTCTTTGGACATTCAAATGATCCATGTCCCTATGTATTGCATCTAAAACACTTATAGATAGATTCTCTACCTCTACCCCTCAGGTAAGTTATCCTTCCATTTCGTTCACTACCACTAGAGAATTATCCTTGTTGGTTCAAGATGTCAACCTCTTCTTTCTATATTGAAAACTTACACTTTCTGGTATGTTTCCCTCGACCTTTTTTTATACATCAAACCTTTCCTCACTGACTTTGTCTTCTATCTATCTTTTCCTCTAACTTCAAGGAAAATTGGTATGCATCTTCATTAGTATTTGTAAACATCATACTTATCTCATCTTAAATATCAAGCTTCAAACCTTTAATGTATCTAGAAACTTTTTAAGGGTATCTCCAACATATCCAACCTTAATGTTTACTATGTAAAATTCTTCAATGAATTTTCTAATAGAAATTATCATGTTTTATAAGTTCTACAATATCTTGAACAAAGAGTGATGAAAATATTTATGCATAAATTTTCCTTTCAACTTGATTGTGCACTATCCTTGATGCATTATATACATATGTACAATTAAAATAAGTGTAGGTATTCCTCCCATCTAGATTCCTCCAGTTCCCATGTGGAATCCTCAATGTTTTAGCAGCTCCATTAGACCCTTAGAAACTATATGGCCTTGTTCTAAAGTTACTTGACCTTTCAATATAGGATGCATGTTGGTTCTACCTAAAAGTCCAATCCACCTAAATCACATTCCAATCAATCATGTGGTTAGAATTAGGCACATATTTTTTAAGTAATGAGACATGAAACACATCATGAATATACATGGATTTAGGCAATGCAAGTTGATATGTGATTAGATTAATAATTTCCAAAATCTCAAAGGATCCACAAAATCAAGCTACTAATTTTAGTTTTCACTTTCAGGAGGATATGTTCTCACACTTTGAACTCTCTACTTATCTGACCTTTATATGCATATATTTTCTATCTATCCTAAGAATCCTTTAGGTTTTGTTTAATCTTCACTATTTGATTTTCCATTTCCCTAAGAAATTTAGGTATAATGATGACCCTATCTACAAAGTTATCATAGCTTACAAGTGTGTTGTATTTATATCCATGCAGGGATTCAAATGGGCTCATCTTCAAATATGCTTGGTGCCCATTTTTGCACATGAACTCTACCAAGTTCAAATATTATTACTATTTTGATGGTTTTTTCATCACATACATCCTAAGCATATCCTCACTCACTTGATTGACTCTCTATGTTTGTCCATCTGATTTTGGGTTATATATTGTTTTGAACTTTAGGGTAGATCCAAATCCTTTAAATAATCCCTTCCAAAATTTGAAGTGAACTTGGGGTCCCTATCTAAGATATTTTCCTTTAGAACCCTACACAGTGTGGCAACTTCCTTCATAAATACCTTTGTAATATTTGTTGCCTTTTGTGTAAATTTCAATAGGATAAAATGGATAGTTTTAGTAAGTTTATCTACCACCACCATAAAGGAATTGTTCTATCATGTAGTCTTAGGAATTTTAGTATTAAATTCTATTGAAATGATCTCCCACTTCCACTCAAGAATGGATGTATGTTGTAGTAACTATATTGGATGTATATGTTCACCCTTATCATTTTTTTGCTCTAAGTCATCTACTTATGTATTTAACTATTTCCTTTTTCATACATGGCCAATATTATTAAATTTTGCAAGATTTTGTTCATGTTATTACAGACTTCAAATGTTGTTCATGTCCCACTTCTTATTTTAAATATATAAGGATGTTTTCTAAGAACACTATGACAAAATTATCCAAAATTTATCTAAAAATACCATCATTAAACACACAAAATTAGTTGGTGCAGTAGATAAAACAAAAGGCACCATTAAAAACTTAAAGTGACTATATCTAGTTCTCAAGGTTGTTTATGTGCTATATTCTTCTTTAATCTTCAGTTGATGTTATCCATACCTCAAGTCAATATTGGAGAATACCTTCACCCTCTTAGTTGATCAACTAAATCATCCATCTTGGGTAAAGGATATTTACTCTTGGTCATCATCTTGTTTAGCTATTTGAAGTTGAAGCACAACCTCAATGTCTCATCCTTCTTGTTAACAAATAATATCGGGGCACCCTAAGGGAACACACTTGGATGTATATACCCCTTTTTAAATATTTCTTCAAGCTACATCAACAACTCCTTAAGTTCAGGTATGCTCATCCTATAAGGAGTTTTAGATACTAAGGAAACTCTCAACATTAAATCAAATGAAATGTGAATATCACTTTTAAGTGATAGCCGTGGAATGTCACCAAAAAAATCTTGATATTGCTTCAATAATTGATTCTCTTCAATATTAGGCATATTATCCTTTGTATACTTTTCCATATGGATAGCATAAATCTAGCATCCCTTCTGAAAATTATTCTTCATATGCATGGATAATAATTCCCTTACTAAAATAGGTCTTAGGATCACCTACACCTTCCTTTGTTGTATCTGCACCATTCATGATAATCGGGAATTCCTTCACTAAATCATTAATTCTTCATATTTCATTAGTAGCTAACTAAACTAAACAATTCTTTCCATGCTTAGTCTTTTTCAAACTAAATATTTCAACAAGTTATAGGTAAATATATCTGTGGC
Organism: Pinus taeda; assembly: GCA_000404065.3. NCBI lineage: Eukaryota > Viridiplantae > Streptophyta > Pinopsida > Pinales > Pinaceae > Pinus > Pinus taeda. The sequence goes on along the minus strand of APFE031725709.1, from coordinate 114,467 downwards.
TAGGTCTAGAATCAATTAAAATTGCTATGAGTTGGTTATTAATATTACCTTCAACTCTGATCATGTATGTTTGATGACCAACTTACCGATTTTCTAAAGTTGCATCTATTTTGGGCATGCTTTTTCCAATGTCCTCCATTATACTAGATCTTTGTACATAGAGTACAATTCTCAATTTAGCATATGTATGATGGAAATATTTGAGCATAGGTTCTCCCTCACACCCCCAACATTTAATAGGTGGATATCTTGGCATTTTCCCCAACCAATCCAAATTCATTGGTCTATTAAGTGTGAATTGCTTTAGTTGATTTTCTTGATGGGATGTTTTAGATAAAGGAGGGCTTGTACCCTTTTTTTTTCCTTCTATATTAGCATTCTTCTTATTTTTCCAATCCTTTTGAATTTATAACCTATTTTTGTCCTTCTCATAGAGGTATTTGGACTTCCTTATTTCCTCCTCTAATGTCTTAGGTTCATAAAACCTAATCTTATCACTATAATACAAAGGAAACCCACTCAAGAACTTGTGAATCTTGACTCTCTCATATTTGATAGAATCAACATAATCCAACAGTTGCAAGAAATTCCTCGCATATTGCTCCATTATAGAATTTCGTAGCTTGAGCTCAAAATACTCTACATTTTTTCAATGTAATAGTACTCAAACAAATACTTTTTTTAAAAAATAATTCTCTAATTGTTCTCAAGTTAACTATTTATAATCCAAGTTCTTCAATTTCCTAAAGTGTTCCCACCACATGGATGTTTTTCCTTCCAAATTATATATGGCTATTCTAGTCTCTAATTTAGGTGAGTAATTTTATAATGAGATACATCATTATCCCCAATGACTAAGCTTCTTCCTCCTCACCTTTCTTATGGACCCCATTGAATGTAGGAGGCTTAATATTTTTTATCTCTCCTGTAACACTCCCTCCCACCCACTCGTACCTTCTCGAGTTGTGGGAGGTGTTACTTTATAATTAACCTGACCTCCAAGGTTTGTTATGAATATGGGGTTACAAAAATACTCTTTCTCTAAAACTTACAGAATGAATTTTTGATACCACCATCATGTCCGGCTCATTGAGCATTTTTCGGCAATATAAATTTTATCTCACCTGGCTCTTGGATTGAGAGTTATTCCCTTACAAATTTTGATCATTTAAATGGTGCCACCTCAGCAAGGGACCACCATGTGTGTCCCACATGGATCTATCACGTCTTGGCATGGCATCCACGTGGCCAATACCATACCTTTGTGGTTCTTGCCACCTCATACCAACTGGAGGGCCCCACAGGGCACAACCCCTTCATGTTTTATTATTCATCTATGTCATATATGGTTCTAAGGGAAATCTAGATGCATGCAAGCACATCACTCATGAAATCAACTATTTTCCTTTTTGTTAAATATTTACAAGATTTTCATGTTAACTTTGCCTAAAAAGTTTTGAAAAGGGATTGCAACCCATAGAAAATTAACAATAGCATGTCGGTTGTTATTAAATTACTATCTACAACTAAAATCATCACACTTAATCATCCATAAAAGTCTGGTGACTTATAAGTAAAATTTATCTACATGTGGTAGAACTACTTTGTTAATCTGAATTCATATTTATAACACTAACACAATTGCATTTTAGATTTCTTACAATTTCTTCTTCATTACCCCATTCATTCCCCATTAAAATAGCCTATATAACTAGAATAATAGATAGAAGTTTAAGCTAAACCTTGGAAGTAAGTAAAACTGCCAAGAAAAGTCCAAATAACTCTTATATCACCCTACATCCTTTCGCCTAAATTGCAAACAAAAATAAATTATTTTAGATATTTTCATTAATCTAAATGGTGACTCTAACACATAATAAAAGGAAGTTGAAAGAACCAAAAAAGTGTGGGAAGTACAAGTAAACCTATCAAGGTAATGGATGCTCATTGGTAGTGGGGCCATGCCTGTATGGTACTCAGGAAACTTTGTTGGGGTTATGGACACTTGAAGGCATCGAAGCAATTCCGATTCAAAGAGAAATGGGGAACACATGTAGGAAATTGTTTACTTACCCAAGGTGAAGGCCCCAAGTCACATTTTTTTATCAATTTTTCATAAATTGAAAGCTAAAGAAAATTAACCCTGTAATTAGGCTTAAATAAGTTATTTATTCATCACATGATATTTCTGATTAGTGAAAATATCTATTAAAATCATAAACATAACATCGTACCCATGAAGAAAGAAATGTATCATTAAATTCATGAAGCTTATTTTTTTAAATTATTTTTGAATAAGTCCTTTAATCTATATAAGACAAAGAAAAATTCTTCACCCAATGTGTCATCATTTATTGTGGTATATACAACAACACCCCATTCATTTTTAAACAAATGGGGACCCTACCAAATTTTCTTATTTTAGCCTAGGTATTCCTCATTTTCCTTATCACTTTTAATGATTTATTTTTATGTTCAAGTTAGGTCTGGTTAAGCTTTGATTATTTTTTCCACATCTAAATTACTTGGGAGAAGTTATTTCAACAAGATCTTCACATCCAGTGTCCATTGTGCCATGGGATATCATGTTTAATGGACTTTGTGGATGTCAGATAGGCAAATTACCCACCTTTTGTTGTTGCATAAACTGGACATGTTACCTTTACCATAGTTTTGATTTCACCCATACATTCGCCCATTTGGGCTTCTGCCTTGTCTAACACACCTTACATACTCCACCCCCCATATGGCTAGATGATACTAATAATGAGAATTAATAAAAAAATAAGTTTAAACCTTAATTAAACAAATGTTTATGAAATTTTCCCATCTATCTCTGTGTTCCAACAAAATATCTTGTTTATCTCGAACCCTGGATACCCAATGTAACACCCCCTTCTCCTACATAGACCATCCTAATGATGGAAGAAGGTGTTACTATCATTGACCCAACCTCCAAAGTCCTATTATGGAAATGGGATCTGAAATTTTCATCATTTTCAAACTCCTCGAAATTGAAACTAGTGCCACCATTGTGTCTAGCTCAGTGGGACCATTCTGGTAATATAATATTTATCAAAAACTGCCTTAGGGATCAAAAGATATGATCATTTGAAGTCAAGCCAGAAAACTCTTTCCAAATCAGAATTATGTTGCCACATGGAACCCACGTGGTGTTGACATGGAAGCCCTCCACACCCTTCTGGGAGGTCCATATCATATTTCTTTGCCCACATGTTTATAACCATGCCCAAGTGGAATTTCCTCCTCACTAGTTCATGGTCCCTACTAGTCAACCCCCTTAACCTTGTAATTGACCTTTTACCCATTATACATAACCTTGACCCTCGCCACTCCTTTCCCTTGGCACAAAGAACAAACTCACAAAACATTAAGTTTGGGGTGAGACAAGTAATATCTTGTCAATTTTCGAACAAGGTTTCTTGTATGTCAGCCCTCGCCCCCTCGTTAACCTTGGCCTACTACCAGCCACCTTCCCATTGCTCTGGGGTGAGATGGGCTTCTCTACATTAATTGATGGAAGGCCTTCTGTCTCAACCCCCATCAATCTTGGACTGCTTCTTATCGTGCACTGCCACAATTCTCCTGAGGGACAAGATGACATCATCCCAACATCATTCCCTCCATGTGGCCTCTTTCGTGAGCGTCATGTGTCATGCAGTTTTAGCCTCTTCAACCCTCTGATACGGCCTACTATGGGTGCCACATAGCATGCCACCATGTCACCATGGCATATTTGATCCATGTCATCTTTCCATGTAGCCTAGGTTCCACTAACCTCGACACTTCAAGTAACTTCAATTTTTTCATTTATAAATTATTTTGGCCCATTTTCGGTGGTTTCTAGCCTTAAGCCTTGTTCCATGATTTTCCATTGTTAATCATATTTTGGCACAACCTCACAACCTCGAGGCTTGAAATGGGAATTCCTTACATAACGTATTAGGGAAATCTCCATCTCGACCTTAGTCGAGTCTGGCCCCTCTTCATTGTCAAACAATTATGGCATGGAATACTCCAAGGTCTGAGATGGGAATGTTACTATCTTTTGCCAGAGATATCTACATCTCTTAGCATTCTTTTATCGCCACCGTGCTTATGCATGCTTGCAAGGTTTCATTGAGGCCCAAGATGGGAATTCCTTACATAACCTGTTAGGGAAATCTTTGTCTCGTCCTCCATCTAGTCTCGCCCTTCTTCATTGTTAAACAACTGCAGCATGGAGGTCCGAGATGGGAATGTTACCGTCTCTTGCTAGAGAGATCTATGTCTCTTGACCTTTTTTTCTCGCCACCACACCTATGCATGCTTTCAGGGTTTCCCCAAGACATGAATAGTTATGATTAATTGTCGGAGAGATCTCTATCTCTTGACCTATCTTCCTCGACACTATTATATATATAATAAGGTTGCTCTCAACACTTAATCATGTACACTCTCTCTTGAGCTTCTTGTGTATATGTATACACCTATATGATTATCCATATCGGGATTCCTTCAACACCTAGTCAATATAGCTATCCCTCTAGATCTTATAGAATACATACATACATATATAGCCTTCGTTAATTAATCGACAAGATATCCCTCTGGAGCTTAAAGCACATATCCATAAAATATGTGGAACTTTATCGAGGGCTCTCGATGCTTAGCCTAGTCCTATATCTCTTGAGCTTATATGGGATTCAACCCATTCCAGTCAACACAACCATATATGTATATATAAGAAATACATGCTTCTTGCAAGAAATTCCATAGTATAGGGAATGTTATTACAATCATTTTAACGCGATATTTTAATCAACAATAGAGATTTACAATCTATATATACCCTAGTAATTAGACTAAGTTCATAATCATTAATAAAAACAACAATTAGCCATTCTATAGCAACCCAACAGAAACCATCATTTCTCATTATTTGTCTAGTAAATAAACCTTTCCTCATCAAATCACATAGAAATGACCTTCTTCATCATTCACACATGAATTAAATATTCCTCAACATTATCATAAGCATTTAATCAACACAATAAGCATTCAACACTTATATAAGGTCAACATGCACAGGAACTCAGATGGGCTCTTATATGTGATGTGTAGTCTAGCAACTAATATTAGGACTTCAACTCTCCACCCAATTATAGATTGACTACAGTGTAGCATTTCTTGTAGTCAATCACCCTCAAGCTAGATTTTAGGGCTTGAGGAAGAGTGTTCAAAGGGAAACTGCTCATAGAGTCAAAACCATTAGGAATCCAAATGTGCACCTATCTCCACCCAGTAACAAAATACCCATGGGAATCCTAAGATCAACCATCTCCACCTAGCAACCATATTTTGATACCCTAGTGCCTCCACCCTAGAACAGGAAACTAGAGGCCATTGGAACACTGCAACCTAGCAGTTTAGCCTTGAAATACACAAATAAACCGACTTTGTAAGAATCAGGAACCCAAGGGACTCAAGGCCTCCACCCAAATTGGGAATTTTGAGGTCCTTAACTTCCTTCACCTGAGATAATGTCTTACATTATTCATCACTACAACATGCTTGTCCCAACCTGATTTGTGTTCTCACACTATTATTAACTCTCCAGGATTCATACACACTCCTTTGAGACTGAATTCTCTCTCTGTGTGTGCATTCCACTTCTTTGTTACCACTATGTCATGTGCTCTCTTCCAAAGTCTATGTTCTTCTCCCTTCTATTATGTGCACCTTCCTTGTGCTATACTACTCTATTATTATTTTTTTCTACTCTATCTTTGCCTATGTGATCATCTTCCTCTATATTTTGTCATGTAGTGTATCCCTAAAACTCCCATGAAGGCTGTCGCTTCTACTTCCCGAAATCCTCCTTATATTACCTCTCCTCCTGACATTCCGTTACAACTATGTGTGGTCGTGGGTGTGTTGTCATGACAGCTCCCCATGCCACCCCTGTTAGCGTCACTCCTGTTATCATAAAATCATTACTAATGGCTGCTACTTAATAAGATCTCATGAAACTGTTTCAGACCAAGCTTTAGACTAAGGTTTAGCCTCCTTAGTTAGAGAGGGCTCTCTCACAGATTTTTGATATGCATTTAAGGGAAAGAAATATGGCTAACTCTTTAAACAGTATATGAAATTCATGCTGGTTGGAACAACAAAAATAAGGCTTCTCCCATTGGGCTCATGGAGTCATACACTTCTGCAGTAAACAAGTAGCTACTCAATCATGGAAACCAAGGCATATAAT
>APFE031725709.1:44438-82148 GCA_000404065.3 Pinus taeda | reverse complement strand
TGGTTGTAAGCATATTTCAGTATTTTCCATTAATGAAATGAAGTATTATTTCCGCTGCATCTTTGTGTATATGGTTATCTCTGTATTTTATTGCGTTCCTGTTTAAATCTGGATCATACTGGCTCTTTGATAGCTTCTCGAAATATTACGAAAGTTGATACAAAAACAATTACAACATTGAACAAAAGATAAAGAAGTAGAATATATAATAGAGCTCCTTATGCAACTTTTGTCTCTTCGACAGGTGCTTCTTAGACTGGTTCCATTGAATGTTGTGTTTCTTTGTCAACTTCAACTTCATGAGACTATTTTTCTAAACTTGCAACACATGTTGAGACACTTGGTTCAAAAAATGGATGGGTAGGTCGTGATGGTCCTGGAGGTGATGAGTGAACTGGTGGCGATGGTAGCATGTCTGGGAAGGCAATTTGATATATGACTGGAGCGAGTAGTCAAATATGATTTTCGAAGATTAACTATTCTCGAAATGATAGCATGGCTTGTGCATATAATTCCATGATTTCTGCAAGATATTGAACTCTCTTTTCCAGTGAATTCTCTTCTGATATCCTATGGTCAAGAGGTTGTTCATGTTCCATCTTTTGCACTCTATTGAGAAACCCCCATAAAAATTATGAAGCATTGGTTATTTCCATCAGAGTTTTCTTTCCTTCTTTGAGTGATATGCATTCCTCCTGCACCAACTAAGCTTGAATTTTCCTTTTATCTAATGAAATTTTTTTCCTTGGATCTGTGACTTTCCTATAGGCTAAGTCACAAATAAGAATATCCTATGTTCTGATATAGCCATAAGTTGATGCTAAGTATGTAACTCAATTATTTAGAGTAGTAGTCAAGGAGGCTCCTCTATCAAGTGTGTGTTCCAATGCTTTCTTGGTTGTCAGAAACTCTTGATGAGCTTTCTAAATTGCCACTGATAATTGTTGGCTTCCCAAAACTATTGCTTTTTTATACAACTCAAATATTCGGATCTTGAGCTGCTCATTTTGATTGATTAGCTGGTACACTAATTATTGAAGAGCAGCAAGATGATCATCAACATTCGTTGGCATGTTGATACTCAATTTTTTTTATTCCCATTGCTAACAATCCAACCAAATATCCCTTTCTCACTCCTCTTTCTGTTGAAGCTTATTAGTGTCTTTTTTCCTTTTCTTCAGTCTTAACTTTGTTGCTTTGACAGAATTTTCTAAAGCTTCAAAAAAAAATTATCATTGGCAAACCTTAGTTCAGAAAACTTATTGGGAATATCAACATATTCCTTCTTGACCTTAGTCATAGGCATGCTAGTTGAGGTCAGTTGAACTGATGGATTTTGTTGCTGAGACGTCATTGTAGTCGACATATCTTGTGTCTGTACAATATCCTTTCTAATTATTTCACCCAATCTTGTTCATTGCGATGATTTTTCCTATGTGTCAGTCTAATTTGAGGGAATCTTTTCGGATTGTTCTTGCTCCTATTTGACATGTGTCAAAGATAGAGGAGGTTAATCTATAGTTAAGTCAATATTTGGGATATGGTCCTTCTGCTTTGTACTTGGGGTTGACTAGATTTGATTTTGTGCCTTGTGGAGCTACCATTTTGTGCTGAAATATGCACTAAGGTAGATTGTTGAGCCTCTTTCATATTTTGTTAGACATTTTTAATAAAAACATCTTTGGCATATCCAAATGCTTGTAATAAGTTTTTTCTATATATTAACTTGAGACTTGCATTTTCCTGGGATTTTCACTACTTTGCAATTTGTCTTAGTTGTTTCCAACATTTGTTGGACAATTGAATCCAACAATTGTTGTTGTTGTGGACCATCGAGTCTAATGTTTGACAAGACTTTCTCCCACTGAATTCTTGTTGAGGACGTCGAAGTAGTCTTTGGGCTCTAAGATTCCTCATGGTTGGACTTCTTAGTCGAATCTAATAAAGGAATTGAAAAAACAACCTTAAACAGTTGTAGGTATAGTTCAACCTCTCTTTCTTCCTCATGTTTTGAATCAAAAAGTGGGGTAATGATATCTCCATATGGTTTGAGAGCCCTGAAAGGAATCAAAATTAAAGAGATGGAATGTTGACAATATTCTTCAAAGATTTGGTTGACTATCAGTTGATACGGTATCTCTTGAGAGTTTACCTCTACAATGTTGTTGTACCATATTTTAGTTACATCAAGGCATAGTTGTATATGTGAATGGAAAAAAAATGAGCAAGGAGGGAAAACAAATGTATTTATCATATTTTTAGCACTCCTGGTAGTTGGTCATAACCAGATTAGCAACATGTTATACCCAATTGTATGTTTTCCTTGACTTTGTTATTTCTCTGATAGCTTCAAGCATCATTAGCTTGACATATGGTGCTCTTTAGGTTGGTGTGAGACACAGGGCTACAACAATGCAAACCAACTTAACCATAATATCTTTAACTTGCCCAATTATTAGTTCTTTTGAATTTTTGTTGGAGGACACTCCTATGAATCGAATAATCCACTTGTTTAAGTCGATTGTCTTTAGAACTTTCTCACCCTTGTATGGAATTCCAATAAGCATACAGATGGAATTTGGTGAGATTGACGTAGGTTCTGCAAGCCATAATTTCCCATTATGATAACAACTAACCAAAAATTTTGGAACTTCCTCCTTCATCCCTTGGATGTCCATGACCAATAGGGCACTGAGAATATCGTGGATTTTAGATTTTTGTAGCGGCTCTGATTATGAACTCCTTTGATCATTTGTTTCACCCAGCAAAGTAATGACTCATTGTGTTTATCCCAAAGAGGCTCGTCCATATTTTCCTACTTAATATGATGCATTCTCACTTCGAGCTCCATTTTTCTAGATAGATCGAATCTAGATTTTTTCCTGGGCTCGATTGTGATATCCTCATCTTCAAAATGAACCTTTCTTTTCAAAAGTTTGAGATCTCCTTCAAATTATTCAGTTCTGAGACAATCTAGCATCTCAGAATCAAAAATTAAAAGACTTGGAATGTTTGGTATTTCATCAAGGTCACAATTGGAACTTAACAAAATTTCTACAAGGACATTGGGAAAGTTCAATACTTCATTCATTTTTATAGAATTTGAATTAAATGCACCATAATTCTCACTTGAAGCCACCTCCATCACTTGTCTCATTGAATCATGATTGGATTTTTTAATGTCACTTAGCTCATGCATCCCACATATCTACCACTTGATTTGAGCTACATTAAATGGTTTCAATATGATTCGAGGTGATGGATAACATGTTTCTAACAGTGATGTGACTCCTTAGTTATGTCAAATGTGATGAGTATATTGTTGCATTCGATTACGTTGACTTTTAAGTTTTAATTTTGTCTTTTATGACCTGTCCTGTCAGCCTCATGCAAATGATATTTATTTTTTACTTATTTTCTGATACTAATTTCCGACATGTGGTCGATGTTTTTCTCCCAATCACATGTCATGTCGAAGTATTCATTATGGCCACGTATTTTCGAGTGGGTTTTTCTTTCTTTAGATCGACTTATGATTTCTTCTTTGAATTTACTTACTGAGTCAGTTATTTTATTATAATGATCTATAAATTTTCTCATCATTCTTGTCTTCTTTCAATTCAATATTGGTATCAAGCCATATTCTCTTGAGCTTTGTTATTTAAGAGACTGTGCAGATTTGTTTCTTGCTCCATGTTTCTGACATATCTGCTTAATTGATCAGTGATTCCTCTTTTTATTGGTTCTCTAACTACTATTTTAGTTACTTTGTCTCTAATTTTCGACTTCCTTTTATAATAATCTTACTAAAATTTGATTAAAAAGGAAAAATATTGTTTAAACAATTTAGTCAGTTAGCTTGCCACAAAGTGGTTTTCAAGCTAACCCATATCCCAGGCACGTCAAAGAATTTTTCACCAGGAACATTCCAATGCTATTAAGAGACATACTTCTTAAGTCATGCACCATTAACAAGTTCCCTTCTAATGTCTTTAGTTGTAGAGCTCCCGAAGGGCGTATATCTTCAATAGAGAAGGGTTCAAGCCATGTAATCTCTAGTTGTTCTCCCTTCACTCAACTATCATATAATAATACCAAATCACTGACTTTTAAATTATTTGTTTGTAAGTTCTTGTCGTGCCAAGCCTTTTATTGATGTTTGTTGGCCTACTGATGATGGAGTGCTTGAAGTTTGTCTTCTTCTAAATGTTGCAATTGTTGAAGTCATTCCTTTTTCATTTTTGTGTTATATTTCAATATAGATGACACATTTACTACTTTTATTGAACATTGAAATGGGACAATTTCTTCCTCACCATATGTCAAATTAAAATGAGTAGATCTAGTCAATTATTTGTAAGTTGTACAATATGCCTAGCGAATGGCTAGTACTTTGTCATCCCAGTCAACTTTGTCTAGATTGAAGACTTTTGTTAACCCTTTGTGCAATGTTTTATTAAATGATTCCATGCCATCATTTTCTTGCATATGGTAAGCAGTGGTCTTCCTATGCTCAATCATGAAGTTCTACATCAATGTTTGAATTGTAGAATTTAAAAAACGTGTTCCCCTGTCGTTGATTATGATCATAGGATAGCCGAATCAGATTACTATATTTTCATAAATAAACTTTGCAGCAACTTCTTTGTACAGGATCTGACTGGTTTTGCTTCTACCCACTTTTTTAAATATTTTATTGTTGTTATAACATGTTTTTCTCCTAATCTTTTAGCTCTTTTGGAAAAGGGACTAACAAAGTCGATTGCCCAAAACTTAAAAGGTAATGATGGAACAATCAAATGTAGTGGCATATGGTTTTTTGGTCATGGTAGCTCGGAACTTTAACATGTATCACACTTCTTTTCTTGTATTTGACATTCTAAAAATAATGTCGGCCACCATAATCCATCTTGTGTAATCTTCCTTGCAATTGTATTGCCTTGATAATTTCCTCTATCTCTTCCTTTGTATGCTTCATTAATAATATATTTCCTTTTGTACTCCAAGAGACATTGTTGAAGTACCTCGTCAATTCCAAGCTTGTATAATTGGCCATTTATCAATGTAAATGGTGTTTCTTTAATAGTGAGAGTCTTTTTCCTTTTTCTCGTAGAATCCCTCAAGTGAATTTCTTGTGCATAAGAATTATGCAATATCAGCAAGCTTTGCAAAGATTTCTTTAACTCTAAACAAATGTGCATTAGGGAGGTTGTCTTAAATCTTAAATGTTTGTTGATTCTTCTCTTGTTTCCATTTGAGATAAGTGGTCAGGTCCAGCATTCTTTTTTCCAGGTCAAACAATCAATTCAAATTTGAATTCTTAGAATAGTAACAACATCGGAAGATGCATCCTTGTTGTACTGGTTTATTAAAAATATACTTCTACTCTTTAAGATTGGTATAAAATATGAATGGATTCGCAAGGAGGTAGTGCAGAATTTATGCAAAGCAAAGATCATGGCTAAAGTTTCCCTCTGAGTTGTCGAATAGTTCCTTTCATCTTTTTTAAGTTTTTGAATGAAATACACATTAGGATGGTTTATTGAATCATCATATGGTTGTGCCAAGACTGCACCAACTACCACATTTGATGCATTGAGATGCACATGAAACTGCTTTGACCAGTCGGGAATCTCAAGTATAGGTGCCTCGGCTAGTTTATTTTTTAAACACTGGAATGATTCATTGCACTCCTTCGACCAATTGATGGAACATTCTTTTTCAAAATTTCATCTATAGGAAATTTTATATCGGAATAATGCCTTATGAACATTCTATAGTATCCTATATGCCCCAAAAACACTTTAATCTACTTCTGATTCACTGGGGGTTTCAAATTCAAAATTACTTTGATATTTTCCATGTCAACTTTTATTCATTCTTTTGATGCTACATGACCCAACAATACTCCTATAGGTGTTGCAAAGATACATTTTTTTATATTCAATGATAAATGAATTTGTTAGCATCTTTCCAACATCATCTTGAGCTATTGTATATGATCCTTAAGTAGCATATATATTATCCAATCATTAATGTAGACTGTCATTTTTTGTCTAGATGTATTCCTAGAAATATTTTACAACAATCCTTGAGAAACGTATTGGTGCATTTTTTAATCCAAAAGGCTTTACTCAATATGAAAAATGTACAAATTCAGTGAAAAAAATAGTTTTGTCCTGACCTTCTTCCACAATTGGTACTTTATTGTATCTTGAGAAGTCATCTGTAAAATAATAACATTCATGAGATGCAACTTTGTTTATAATTTCATTGGTGAACGGGGTGGGGAATGAATCAGTTACTATCAATTTATTCAACCTACGATAGTTTACACATGCACAACCTATTTGGGTCATGATTTTTGGGTTGTATTACCATAGGACTTACCCATTCTAATGTTTCAATTAGGTAGATGATTCCAGTGTCAAGCATCCCCTCTATTTATTTTTTGAAAATGGGTTTATATTTGTGAGCACACTTATAAGGTATCATTTATATCATCTTGGCTTCTGGAATGAGGTTTGTCTTCATCTCCCCCATTTATTTTACAAGGCCTTTCAAATATTTATAATCACAAGTGAACACATTTTTATATTCTTTGAGTACGTCGACAAATTCTACTATTTTCTTATCCAGCCAATAGTCACCAAGTCAAGAAATCTTTATTCAATCATTGCTTGAAATGTTGAATTCTCTTATTTTAATTTCTTCATCCAGCCAGCCAAGGCCCTTTGACTGAACGAGTCACTGGTCTTTGACTTTTATCTCTTGATATGTAGGTGGAAAGTCTATTTTTTTAGGCTTCTCAGTTTCATGTTTTTCGAGTTTGTACACTGACATTAATCTTATGTGACTTTTTGGATGGTCCTTCCTCCAGCAAAAACTTTGGCCATGTATATGAGCTTCTTCCATTTCTAATAAACTAGCCACTTTATGTCCTGATGTGCATGACACATAACTATAAGTCGATGAGAATTTGACTGTTGTATCTTGATTGAGATTGTCGGGTGACTTTTTCTTTATGAAGTCTTTTATTTTTTGAACTGCATCAAGCAATTCTTGTTCCTCTGGTCAGAATTTGAAATCCTTAATAAAATATTCTTTTAGCTCTTTCCATTGTAAATATTGTCCCTGAGCTTCTTCTGGTTTGTATCATTTATTGGGCAAGTAATCTAAAGTATTTGGAAACATATGATGCCATAATATTTCATCTCTATATCCACTTATGCATCATTCTGACTCACAATTTTGTGTATGAAGAAAATATTCTTGTCCAGGACTAAAAATAGGTATGTTTTCTTGCACTGAAATTTTATGACCTCCAAAACATTCAATGAAATACATCAATGTTTTCATCCAAGTTTAGACTCAAGATGAGTGGGTATCCCACCATCTTTTTGCTTGACCTGTAAAATTTTGTACTAAACTTTGCATTGTCCCCTGTTCTCCAATGGATTTGGTTACTTGTTCAACATGGTTAACATGGGAATCATGTTCCTTGAATCTAATCATACTGCTAGAATCTTGTTTTAAGTCAATCGGTAGTAGTGATGGTGTTTCTCTATAATTTCTTTCTCTAAGCATAGGCACTGCTTTACTAGAGTAGCAGGGTCAGACTTTTGTTATTGGTATTGCTTCAATTGTCCAACACTCCTTCGCTTTTGATTCATAATTTTTGACTTTCCATTCAAAGAGATTTGTATCATAATTCTAACCAATGGAAAGAGGGGAACCTATTAGAATTTCTCTAAATGCATTAGATTCCACATTATCCCTATCTTCATGTAGTACTTGATACAACCTTTTTTTTTTTTTTCTGACTCATCTTCACATGGTTCATCCCATGGTTTTCCTTCACGGGGATATAAAGGAATGATGATATTTTTATCATTTCCCTTCAATTTGATTTGATATTTTTCTAATGAAATATTTTCTTTCTGTTGTCTCTGCGACAAACACCCTCCAAAATTTTGATTACACTTGAATTTTGGAGCCTACTGAGGATCTTACGATATGTTGTTCCATGGTCACTTCATGGTCATCTAATGTTTTTCGAAGTATTAATTCTTCTTATAAGCGTTAAAGTCACTTTCTCACACATATTTTTCCTTCGATGAATTCACAAACACACATATTTCTATGCAAGGTTAGACAGGCATTGCGCAACTCTTGAAGGTAAGTCTTACGTGATCACTAGTGACAGTGACTACACAATCCATAAGAACAGTGTGTTGTGAAACACATGATGACATTTAGTGTGCACTCTCCATTGAGATTTCCCTCACTGTTGGTTGTGATCGTATCATCTCTCGAGTGAGTTTTCTCAATTGTTGCTTTTGTGTGCTTCAAATTTCATTAGTGTCATTTTCATGTTTGCGACTATTGTTTTTACTTTCATTCACTTTTACTAAGTGTTTTTATTATTTTATCTTCACTCTGGCATTTGTTGCTTTCATTTTATTTAAGTCTTTGCAAGTGTCATTCTCACTTTTCTCTTACTTTGGAAAGTGTTTTCTTCTGGCTAGGGATGTGTTAAATCTAGTCAAAGGGATTCAACACATTCCCTAGGTTTTACACATTGTTGTATTGGTGTCGTCACTATTGTTGTAAAGTGTATCCTAAGTGTCGCACTTGGAGGAGGATGTTGTTTTGACGTCACATTAAGGGGATCATGTTGATTCTAAGTGATAAAGTGTTCACGGTTGTATTATCATTTCTTCTAAGTGTGTGATCATGTTCAAGTCGTACCGTGGTTTCACCTCTGCCTCACTAATCCCACACTTAGTCAAATTCTAGAAGATTTTATGCCCGACCAACCTAGACCCTCTCATCCCTTATGAAAGGTGCATTGTGTAGTTGTAAGCTCTTGGCATGCATCCTTTCCTCTTGGAACTGTGTAATGCATAGTAATTCCCTCCAAGGACTATGTATTGTGTAGTCACATTGCTCAACTACAACCTCCTGCCCCTCAGAATTGCACAATATTGCCTACTAGTCAATCTTTCACTGTGCATTGCACAATTCAGTCAATAGTCTATCTCTCTGTTTCTCTGAACTACACAACTGCACAATTTGGTGGCTCAGTCTCTCCTTTGAATTGTGAATTACATAATATCAATGAGAAATCCCTTCCTCTCTGCCTCTTTGACTTTCTCAACTACGTAATCTTCATTCACTAGCCTCCCTACGCTATGCATTTCACAACCACAGTGAACAAGCCTTCCTCACTATCTCACTGAATTTCCAAACTTTAAAGCCTTGTTCCTTTGTCTCCCATAAATGTGCATTGTGCAGTTTTAGTGAGCAAGCCCTCACCATTTTCTCCTTGACTCCCTATATTGTGCAATCTTCCTTGTCTAACCCCTAGATGTTTCGCATTGCATAGTCATAGTCACTAGAGCCTCATTCTTCCCTCTTGGAACTGTGCATTATGCAATCCCTAAGCCTCCTCCTTAGCCCAGTACTTTTTTCCAAATCAACTAGTGCATTGCATGAAGAGATTTATATTAGGATATTTTTGGACCGATGTCATCTTGTCCTAAGTGAATTTCATCTGTAGGTACTGTACCTTAACATGAAATGATGATGTTCAAGGAGGATGCGAAGGAGAACATGCGAGAAGACACTTGTGAAGCGGGAACCATGAAGGAGCCATCAAGCAATAAGATGAAGGGACATTATCTTATGACAGAAGATCAAAGATCAAGATTGTGTGAAGACTCCATACTAATTCAAGACCCTTTGAATGGAAAATATGAAGAACAAAGCAAATATTTCATGAAGATGAAGTATTGAACAAATATCTCATGGAGATTGAACACAAAGTAGCAAGAGGAATAGCTTGGGATTTCCACCTCATCGTGAAGTCCATGTCAACATTGTTAAGTTGTGACTTGTACCATTGTCATTGCAATGTCACGTGTGTCCATGTGCCTTTCCACATCATTTTTGGATGTAATGATGTAATTATTGAAAGGAAAGTACAATATGTAATGTGTGGAATCCTAGAGTCATATGTGGAATATGGAAAAAAGAGTATTTATGAAAATTCACATAGTCATATAGAAGTCCAAAGTTCACATTAGAAGTCCAAGAGCCGTGAGGGTAACTCAAGAGTCATAAGGGATATGAAACTTCATCCCTCTTGTTATGAATACACCCTCACAACTCAAGCAAAGGGCTTTTGGAGGCCTAGCCTTTGGAGAGCTAACCTTGGATTCTCTAGCTTAGCATATTAGAGAAAATCGTTCTTTGGAGAAGCAAGAAGTGACTTAATGTTCCATTATTGGAGCTAGTGGCTTGTCATTGTAACTGTGTGCTTGGACTTTCACCTAATAATCAGCAGCTCAATGAGCTAACACATTTTCATGCATGTATCTTGAATGTATTAAGGCTATTCTTTATATGTTTTTGGTATGTGTTTTGTTCACATGTACTAAGGAAATTTAACTATTTCAATGGCTTTGGTACTTATCTAGTTGAATTTGTGTTGTATTTTCTTTAATGATTGTTGTGTCTTTGTGAACTACTTCGCCAGATAACTAATGAATATTTCAATTCTCTCATATGTCTCTCTTAGTTTAGTATTATTACTTCCTTCCATAGATTCACTCATCTATCTCTCCTCTTGTGAAAGTATCCTTTTACACATTGCAATAGATGTTTCATAGTGACAACTCACTTATTTATTTCAAAGGTTATGTGCATACTCTCTTATGTTATCCATTGCAGCTAAGGAAAACCTTAGAGTTATGGTGGTCGATTTGATACTCCGGATGGGGCTCCTACTCCAAATGGCGTGAGGTTTAATTGGGAATTCACATAGGGGAGACCCCCTTGGTTGACAGATGTCCATCATTGTCAACACTTTCACTCTTCAACCCCAGGGTCTGTAGACTAGCATTGGATATGCTAATATACCATTGACTAAGTTGATGACCTCAAAGTTGATTGTCATTGGAACTCCCATGATTGATGTTTTTACTTGTGTCAATGTACCAATGGGTTCAATGAATCTTTGGTCAACAAGATTGAGATATTTGGTTTTTCTGTTGAGGTTCGGCTTTCCCATACTAATCCATGTTTCATGGGGCAGAATATTAACTTGTGACCCAAAGCCGACAATCATATACCCATTTGTCTCTAGATTGACTTGTAGATCATGGTCTTCTATTTGTCATCCTTGCGAAAGATAATGCATATTTTTACATTTCTCCTTAATTTTGTTTTAGTATTTTAACATATTTAGAAGCTCTACCAAGTGACCAATCGAGTGTTATTCCTTTAATAGCTCCAAGAATTATTCTAGAATAATATCCTTTGACAGTCTCTGTTTACCAACTTCTTTCATAGATAATTCCACCGCTCTTGTCATTGTATCATTTTGCACTTGCATATCCAGATGTCTAGTCATGTTCCTTGTTGGTTAGATGATTTGATGATTATGAAAATTGGTATCCGTAATAGCCCCATGTTAAAATTTCATGTAATGAATGTTAATAAAAGAAAAATAAGACCAAGGTCATGGGACATGTATTCCAATTTGAATGTTGATAAAATCACTATAGTGGGCATCACTTCTGGTTTATTAATGGCTATGGAAATTAGAATGAAAATTAAGGAAAATGAAGAAAATAGAGACATCGACGATAAAAGGCTTCAGAGAATCAACTCACAACTTTTTCAATTTTACATTGGGTCAAGTGAGAAAGAGAGAGAGAGCACCAAGAGGAGAAAGCAAGAAAGGGAAGAAAAGGAAACCAAAGGACAAGCAAGGAAACCAAGGGAAAGAAAGGAGAAGGTTGGATGAATAGCTTCAGCGGGAAGATTTTGTAGGTAACAGGTTTCGTGTGTGATTTCCTAGTTGGGGTGTGAATGCATGCTTCACACATTTGCGTATTTTGTTCATTTTTTTTTATTGGCATGGGTTTTACCGGGTTTGACAGTGGTTTAATCCTTGCATTTCCATTTCATGGTGTGACAAGATTCATTTCTTGGTTGAGATTTAGATTGCTATAAGGTTTTAGAACTAAGTGGGGTGATCTCAGGAAAATTCCCAAGGGTTTGGGGTGGAGATGGTTTTCTCTAGGAATCCTTCAATAGGTGGGTAGGGATAGGAAAATTCCTCAAGGTGTGGTGAATAAATTCCGAGGCATATAAACTTGGTTTGGTTTTGTGATCTCAAGATTGGTTTAGGTGAGATCACAGTAGCTTGAGGGTGCAAGTGGTTTAACCTCTAGATTCCTTGTTTGACTATGTCTTGGTTTATCCCATGAGATCCACATTCATTCTTGGAATATGGCACAAGGGTGATTCGATAAAAGAAATATTTGGTTCAGGCCAATCTATGGTCAGGTGGTACATGCAAGTCCCTGACTTGGTTGGCTCTTTCATTTAGTAATAATAGTTATTTTCCTATTGTAATATATGAGCATTTATAATTCTTATTATGTTTCTTTGATGGTTGTTCTCTCATGGTTAATATTCTAGTTATATGTTGGTTATAAGCTTGATCTAAGATTTGCTCTAGCTATGGCTGTTGTTTTTATTTGGTAAGTTAATGAATGGTTGACGAATGCATGGTCTAACAAGTGTTATTGCAGCTACTTAAGAGGGAATTAGACCTTCTTTATGATTTTCAGATGAAGTTCAAAGATTTATACTCATATATGCATTCATGACTTGTATCTTACATGTTTACCTTGTGTTTGACAAAATGTCTAATGTGTTCTTGTCAGTCTGGGTCAGGTTTTGATTTCCATTTTGAACGATTAACATTGTTGTTATGATAAATATGATTCTATAAAGTTATAGGAAGTTATGAGCAATGGTCTGGAGGCTAGCCTAGAAAAGTGGTTTAGATCTTGGGACTGCATGCACTAAATTAGAGATTTAAGGTCATAACTGCATGGAGCAAATCTTGTGAGTGTAGTTGGAGGCTCAAAACTACATGCAGGCAGTGTCAAGGGTGCAGTTATAGGTCTAGGTCATAGAAAAATGGTTCAAGCTCGGGGATTGGTTACCTGGGGTGGTTTTTAAGCCTCTGAGTGATTTGTGTTCCATGAGGAAGGTTAGTAAGTCTCAAATGCAAGCTCCACTTCCTTAACTAGAAATGGGAGGTCAAGTCATGTCACAGTAGAACTTTGCTTCACATTTACATGGAGGGCTTGTAAAAACGGGTAAATGTGTGGTGTGGCATGTTAAATATTGGTATCAGAGCTTCCAAGTTAAGACACTTGGATTGGATGGGCAATATGTGATTGTTATGCATGCATTGTAGTTGTTATGATTGTCATGTATATAGGTAGTGTTACAGTGAAAAATGTACATAGGTTGATATATTGGTGTCATTGTTTGTATATACATGTATATCAAGCTAATATGGACTGATTTATGCAGACGAGATAGCCTCCCCTGAAACACACTAAGGTATGTTCGATTATGTTTATATTTGGTTTATCTAATATGGTATGTTTTCAGGAAGAAGAAGATTAGAGATGACAAGAAGAATGGCGGATTATAGTTCATGTGACTCTCCTTATAGATCAGGTGAGCATCATGGGGAAGATTACTCTCCTGACATAGCAAATACCTTGAGAAGTCTAAAGATAGAAATCAGGAGTTGCAAGGCAGATAATGATAGGATAATTCAGTTATAGGAAAGGCTTGCTAGGGCTCAGGAAAAGGAAGAAGAGGTCAATAAAGTGATCCTTCAGAGTTTATCAGATTTGCACAGATAGGGATAGCCAAGGATTAGTTATGGACAAGAGGAAAGGACTAATGGGGCATATGGTAGCAGGTCTCATGAAGGGTACAGGTTGAATAGGGATGACACAGTCAGAGCTGGCATATGGATGGATACACCTGACAAGGGAGGTAGATGTTATGGGTTATGTTCCAGTTCTGGTTTAGAGAGACATCATGGTCATCGTCGTTATCATCCTTACAGGAGGAATGAGAAGCAATACTTTCCAAATTAGTTTAATAAATCCAAGCCTCCTACCTTCGATGAAGAGTTGAAGAAACCAGAAGATGCAGAAGCATGGCTACTTGGGATGAAGAAGTTCTTCGAGTTGCATGATCATACAAAGAACATGAAATCTAGGATAGTTATTTTCAGTATCAAGGGAAAGGCATACATTTGGTGAGAAGATGTGAAGCATGTTAGAGGCTTCAGGACAAAGGAGTTGATTTGGCATGAGTTGAAAAGACTCTTTAGGAAGAAGTACTTGTGAGAGAGATATTACAATGGAAAAATTAACGATTTCTATGAGCTAAATATGGGAACTATGACATATGAAGAGTACATCACTAATTTTTGGAGATGTTGAGGTATGTTCTATATCTTAAGGATGTCAAAATATGAAGGTTGAAAGGTTCATCAATGGACTGGTGTTAGAATTCAAGGATCGGATTGAGTGTGATGAGCCTTGGTCGTTGGAGGTAATCATCAGGAAGTTGAAACATTTTTATGAGAAGTCTAAGTGCAAGACTGAGTCTAAGTGTGATTGGAAAGGTAATGATAATATCAAAGGAAAATGGCCTCTGAAGTAGGAAATACCTCATGATGCAAGTGAGAAATAAAATGTGACCCCTTACAATAAGTTCAGTATAATAGAGAAGGGACATGGACCTTAGCCTTGAGAGCAGTAGAGTAAGGGTAGTGATAGAGAATGTTGTAGTGTTGGATATGTGTCAAGGATCATTGTAAGAAGCATTTTCCATTATATCAGGGTGGCATCCTCATATTTAGTGCTCAAGAGGCACAGACAATTGAGGATGTTGGTCAAAGAATTCCTTGAATTTATGCAATATTTAATAACGTGTGTGGATCAACAGACATCCATTATTAAGATGGAAGGTAATATTTGTGATCAAGTTGTTTCCATTTTGATTGATCCTGGATCTAATTATAATTATGTTAATCTTGACCTGGTGGATAAGTGAGGCTTGAGTAAATAAGTGCATGCAAAGTCTTGGTTGGTGCAATTGGCTACAAAGACCAAGAAGAGAGTTCATCATTGGGTGAGAGCTTCTGCATTTGAGCTGAATGGTATGCCTACATCACCACATTTAAATGTGCTTCCATTGGTTTCATATAAATTCTTTTGGGTATGGATTGGTTTTTCCTTCATAGGGCTAAGGTATATTGTTATGAGAAGGCTATTGAGTGCCTAGATGACGACAGAGAGAGGAGAATTTTGTAGGGAAATGAGAATCCTACATCAGTGAGGATTCTTAAAGCTATGCAGGAAGGGCATAGTCATAGGAAAGGATGTGCATTGTTTGCAATTCATATTTCTAGTGACAAAGGGAAGGATATTGAGAATGTTGAAGCCTTAAAGAGGTATCTGCTTTTTCAGCAATTTTATGATGTATTTCTGGTAGATATTTTAGAATTACCTCCTCATGGGGAAGTGGATTTATCTACTGAGTTGGTATCAGGAGCAGCACCATCATCAAAGGCACCTTTCAAAATCAACACTCTAGAGTTAGTGGAATTAAATTTGCATCTTAAGGAAATTCTTGATAAGGGATACAGAAGGTCAAGTGTGTCGCCTTGGGGTGCACTAGTGTTGTTTGTGAAGAAGAAGGATGGCACTCTCAAGTTGTGCATTGACTATAGGTAGTTGAACAAGTTGACGATCAAGAACAAGTATCCTTTGTCAGTTGAAGGGAGCAGCAGTGTTCTCAAATATTGACGTGAGATCATGATATCATTAGGTATGCATCAAATAAGAGGACATCTACAAGACATCATTATGTACCAGGTACATGCATTACAAGTTTGTAGTGGTTCCATTTGGTCTTAATAATGCTCCAACTACTTTCATGTGCTTGATGAATAGTGTGTTGCGTCCTTATATGGAAAAAATTGTGATAGTGTTTATTGATGATATATTGATATATTTTAAGAATGAGAAAGAGAATGTAGATCACCTAGAAGAAATGTTAAGATTGTTGAGAGAGCTTCAATTGCATGCCAGTCTTAGTAAGTGTAGCTTCTTTCAAACTAAAGTTCATTACTTGGGACATGTTTCCAAGGAAGGTATAGCAGTGGACCCAGAAAATATTAGGGCTATCATGGAGTGGGCATCTCTTAGGAATGTGGATGAGGTCAAATAATTCATGGGATTAGCAAGTTATTATATGAGGTTCATCAAGAACTTCTCACAGAATGCCTATATTATTACATATTTGCAGCAAAAAGGGAAAAAGTTTGAATGGACTGAAGTGTGTGCAGTAAGTTTGGAGCAGTTGAAGCATTTTCTTGAAAATGCTTTGGTTTTTAAGATTGTATATCTAATTAAAAAGTTCATGGTATGTACAGATGCTTGCAAGAGAGGACTTGGTGGAGTCCTAATGCAAGAAGGATAGGTGGTATGCTATGAGTCAAGGAAGTTGAATGAGCATGAGAAAAACTATATGACTCATGGTCTTGAGTTGACAGCTACCATTCATGCCTTGAATATGTGGAGACATTATCTTCTTGGATGGAAGTTTGTCTTGATGAGTAATCATGGTGGACTAAGGTATTCTTTTGACCAACCCAATCTGAATGTCAGACAAGCTAAATGGTTGTCTACTCTTAGTGAGTTTGACTTCTAGATTAGGTACATTAAGGGCAAAGAGAATAGGGTTGCAAATGCTCTTAGTAGGAGAATGCAAGTGAATAAAATTACAACGGTGAATTATTATGGCATGAATTTGCAAGAGTGGATCTTGCAGGAAAGATAGCATGATGAGAGGTATCAATAGTTGAGGCATAAAGTACAACAGTAGGGTGAAGGTAATAGGGTAGAGGAGTATCATCTCACAGAAGATGGCTTGGTTAGATTTAGGGACATGATTTATTTTCCATATAGCAGCGAGAAGGTTATCTTGAGGGAGTTTCATGCCAATCTGTATTTAGGTCACCCAAGGTATCAAAAGACTTTGACAGCTATTAAGAATTTATATGATTGGTCGAAATTTAAGAAATAGGTAGTTGAGTTTGTTGCAATATGTTTGGACTGCCAACAGGTAAAAGCATAGTGTAAGCATCCAGGTGGTTTATTATAGCATATTCTAATTCCAGAGTAGAAATGAGAGGTCATTTCCATGGACTTCATTACATGTTTTCTAAAGACACCGAAGCAGCATGATTCCATCATGGTTGTGGTTAAAATATTAAGTAAGGTAGTTGGCTTCACTGTAGTTCAGTCTACTAATTCATCCAGTGAGGTAGCTAAGATTTTCATCAGAGAGATATTAAGATTGCATGGTGTTCCTAAGAAGATCATATCAAACAGAGATGCCAAGTTCACTTTGAATTTTGGAAGGATTTGTTTGCAGGTTTGGTGTAAATTTTTCTATAGATTCAATAGCTCATGTAATTTTATAAAACACAAGGCAATAAACTACTCCTTTCAACAGCGGAAACCAATAATGATCAATGAAAACAATAATCAGAAAGAGGAAGAATATCAATCACACATAACACAATATTTCTCTGGGGAAAGAAACTTCTCAAAACCCCAACTATCTATATTGCATTAATCAGAAATCTGAGAAGGAAATACAATGCTTGTTCTCACTAGAACAATCCCTGCAGAAGTATGATCAACTCTTTGCCTCACAATCCTGATCTTTCCAACACTTAGCCAATTATGTTACCTGCCAAGGCCCTATTTCCTTTCACAATTCCTAAAAGTACCAACCCATATTTAATAGGGAAATCCTTCTTCCAAATCTAAAATCCAAACTTAGGTCCTCAACTAATTGCATGCATGATCTGTACAACTCGAAAAAACATACAACTCATAGTACAATGTCCTTGAACTCTAGTCTCAACTGGCTATTCCTCTGAACTGAAATGTATGAATTATTTGTGAGTGAATCTTCAGTTAATTGGTGTGGCATTGAGGATGCACTAGTGCATTGACTCACTACTAAACCTCTACTAGTTCCTCCAATAGTTAGAACTAGTTTAACTGACTATAACTTAGTTGAACTGAGTTATCTAATTACAACTCCAAAGAACTCAACATGGACCCCTAAAATTTAGCGATCACACTTACATGACTCCACATAGACTTCCAACTTGAAATTCCTAAGTCAATTAAGTCAATTAAACTTAATTAACTATTTGCAAGTTGTTATGAGAATATAATTCAATTTTAATTCACAATTTAATTCAAGGACAAATTAAATTGGAATTTCTTGTTGATATTTTCAACACTCCCTCTCAATAAGAAAGGGATTATCAGCTACCCCAATCTTGTCTCTATGAAACTCAAATTTACATCTTGACAATGCCTTTATCAAAATGTCATCATCATGCTCCTTTGTGGGAATGTAATTCAACAACATAATCTACCCCTACACACAATCTCGAAGATGATGATATTGGATATCAATATGCTTGGACTAATCATGAAAAAATGGATTTTCAGAGAGTTTGATACAACTCTGATTATCACAGTAAATCACAGTTGGATCCATCTACTTACCAAACAAACCGAGCAGAATCTTCCTCATCCAAATGGCCTCACATGTTTCTTGACTTGCAGCCATGTACTCTGCCTTTGCCGAACTAAGTGCAACCAATCTTTGTTTCCTACAATACCAAGAAACAGTTGTTGAACCAATACTGAAGATCTCTTTTGATGTGTTGTTGGGTAGCGAAGGTCCCACATAAGGGTTTTGGGGCAGAAAGCCCAAGGAGTAGGATTTAGATATTGTAAAAATTCTGAAATATGCAGAGCACGAAGTATAATAGATTGACTCAAAGGGTAGTCCACCCAAAAATAATAAAAAGTAATGTAAATAGAGTCTTCCCACGCAGGGATTGCAGGCCAAGGAAGGGTATAAATAGAGCGCAGCTCTATGGGGGAAAGGCATTTCTTTTGGAGGATGAGATGTAATGGGTTCTAAAAGAAGATAGCCTGAAAGCATCTGTAAGTCTGAGTCGAGGGATAAGGGTAGTAGGTAGAGGCTCTGCAGCTGTGTGCACAGAGGCTTGGAAAGTCTGTAGCTGTGTGCGCAGACCCCTGCAGCTGAGTGCATAGGGTGGATTTGGATGTAGTAGTGAAGATTGTTAATAAAGATAAGTTTACTCCTAATTCTATGTTAAATGCGACTTTACTCTTTTATGGTAAATGAATTGTTATGATCTATGCATTTCTACTGTTGAATACTTGTGAACTGGGTTTATTCTTGATGCACGAAAGTAACCAGAAATAATAACAGTTGCTTAAAGACCGCTCTAACTAGATCAGAATAGTAATAATTGATCCAATCTGTAATAAGCATAATAAGGGTAACCAAATCTGTGCAGCGCGAGGCTGCAGAATGGTGCGCGAACATAACAAACCACATCTAGACATCCCAAGGGTGCTAAAACCTGGTTCCAGCACCCTCCCCTGCTACCTCGGGTGAAACCTCAATCCGCTCTCTGTGGGCTGTTGCCGAAAGGGCCGGTAGCTATGGGATTTGTTTGGCTAAATAACTCTTCCGAACCTTGGTAGACCCCTATAAGCCAACATATGCTCTTCCTATCATATGGACTCCCTACCTAATCTGCATTGGTGAAGCCTTGAATCTTCACTTCCTGTGTCTATCTATACCATAATCCATACTGAGTAGTGCGAGGTATCTCAACACATGCTTAGTTTCCTTCCAATACAACTTGGTAGGCCTAATCATCACTTGACTAAGATGGTTAATTGCATAGCACATGTCTGATCGTGAGTTCACTAAATACCTAAGTGAACCCATAAGCTGCCTGTAAACAGTAGCTTCCATTACTTCACCTGAAGTAGCATCCTCCTTCCTCCAGTTACCTGTTAGAGGAGTCTCCATTGCTCTCCACGTGGAACCTTTTCAATATCTCTTTGGCATACTTGCCCTGAGAGACAAAAATTTCCCCATCACCTTGTCATACTTCCATACCTGGAAAGTAGGGCATGAGCCCCAAGTCCTTCATTTTGAACTCTCTTGTAAGATCCTCCTTGTAAGATTTGATCAGCTTATCATCACCTATCAGAATCAAATCATCGACATATAAAACAATAATCAATAATCTAGCTTCCACCACAATATGGTACAGGTTCACATCTACTTCACTTTTGGTGAAGCCCAAACCAATGCAGTAGCTATCGATCATGTTGTACCAAGCATAGGGTGCTTGCCTTAGCCGATACAATGCTCACTTGAGTCAGCACACAAGATACTCTCGGTCATAGTTCTCAAAACCTTCAAGCTACTCAATATACACCTCTATGTCAATCTTGTCATTAAGGAAGGTTGTCTTTACATCCATCTAATGTATATTCCAACCCATCTGTGCTAATAGTGCGAAAATGGATCTGATTGATGAGTACCTTGCAACAAGAGCAAAGGTCTCATCATAGTCAATCTCCTCTATCTAAGAAAATCCTCGAGCCATGAACTTGGCCTTATGTTTCTCCACACTACCTTTTTTTTCTTGCTTTACCTTGTAAAGCCATCAGGAACTCACCATTGACTTGTCTATTAGTCTTGGGACCACATCCCAAACACTGTTACGAACAATGGATTCATACTCCTCCACCATGGCATCAACCCAAAATGGTTTTTGGACTACCTTCTCAAAGAAATATGGCTCTGTCTCAACACATCTACTCATAAGATCCATGTATCTAGTGTATCTATCAGGTGACCTCCTCTGCCTGCATTGTGATGTGGGTGCTCCCACATTCTCTCTTGCATCCTGCAATAACCTGTCAACCTCTCTAGTGCGCTTTCTCCCATCTCTAGAAGACTCTACCTAAGTGGGTGTCTCCACTCTCGGATCCTCTGCATGTGGCTTCTCCACATCAATATAAGGTTCCTCCTTAGGATCCAAAAGCTCCTCAACCATTTGTAGCTGAAGATCCCTCTCAAGGGAACATCACATGGTCTTCTCTTGATCAAATTTGACATCCATGTGAACCACTATCATCCTCCTGGTTGGCAAATACACCCGCTAGTTGTGAGGTGTATCACTGTACCCCACAAATATCCCCAACCCTATTGTTGGCTTAAGCTTCTTCCATGCATCTTTGGTCACATGGCAATATACCGATGACCCAAAAATCCTAAAGTGACCCACATCTGGTCTCCTCCCTTAGAAAGCCTCCTCATGTACTCATCCCAAGAATCTGATGAGGCTTTTGTTTTGAAAATAAACAAATGTGTTGCATGGCTCAACCCACAAGTGTAGTGGTAGGCCTTGATCATACAACATCGCTTGTGCTTCCCCTATAATGATTCTATTCTTCATTTCATCCACCACATTATGTTGTGGGTTGGGATGTTGTCAACTCCCATTTAATCCCTTCCACCGCACCGAATTTTTTAAACTCATTTGACACATACTCTCCACCATTATCACTCCTGAGAGCTTTAACCTTCCCATTAGTATCTCTCTCGACCAATGCTTTAAATTTGTTAGGATATTCCGACACATAGGAAATAATTAATTATAACTTGGTCTAGTGTATATTTAGGTAAAGTGTGTTTCTTTAGGATGTACTTTTTGTAACTTACAATCTGATGGTCATGATATGTTCTAGATATGAAGTGATCTAATGGTTCATTCTCTCCTCGGTATTGCTGACACTTGATCCGTGGCTTAACACTCGATTGGTCCATGATCTCTATTTAAAGAGCATGGAGGGTCATTTGTAAGGTGACCGTTCATGAGAGAATTTTATGTAAATTTTCTTTCTTTTACATTAATAAATTGTCTGAAGTGGACGAGTTGGCTTAGGCCATGGACTGTTTCCCTCTTTGAGGATTTTAATCACGTCAAAGATACTGGTGTATTGATCTGTGATCTGTTTGTGAGTGGTGTCCTTTGGTTTTCTATATGAGGAACTTACCTTGTAAATTCCTACATGGTATCTGAGCTATTCGAGGGCTGCATCTGTTGGTGATCCAAATCCGAAGCTGATACAACTGCATCTGACTATCGTTTCATAGATCTATTATTTCAGGTCAAGAATACTACATTATTATGTTAGGAGCATTTGTTCCAGTGAGGAACCCCTTTCATTTCACGAGAAAAGGTTTCTGATAGCCCTAGCTACGTCATTTTTAAGATCTGGAGTCCTATATAATTTCCGGCCAAATCTAAGTTTAAGTCATAAGGTTTGGATTACTTTTGCGTGTTTGTTTTGGTTTGTATGGTTTTTTTTTTGTAGGCAAAAATGGGTTTTTCAAATAAGCACGCACTCCAAAGCTCCAGTGAGCAAAACAAAAACAACCCCTTCCTCTTTTCCAAAAATTACTAACCTTTTAAACTAGCTCACTTAGTCCAAAGTTACTTTATGAGAATAGAAGTCTTGGATTCAAGTCTTTCTTTTTGTTGAGTTACTGTTTCAAAAATCACATGTAGCTTATGTTTTAAAGTTACTTTATGTAAAAGTGTTCTCACCCATTATAAAAGGTGAGTCACTTATAATTCTAAAGTCACTTTATCTTTTATTTAAGTTACAATTTAGTAGATAGTTTTCTTTTTGTTGAGTTACTTTTTCAAAAATCACATGTAGGTTATGTTTTAAAGTTACTTTATGTAAAAGTGTTCTCACCCATTATAAAACGTGAGTCACTTATAACTCTAAAGTCACTTTATCTTTTATTTAAGTTACAATTTAGTAGATAGTTCATAAAGTACCATTGTAAAAGTGATTTTCACTTATTTATAAAAGTGGGTCACATAAATTTTTTTTTTTTAAAGTGAGCTAATTAGATTAAGTTTGGAAAAGAAGGGATTTTTTTAAATCTAACATTATCATTCACTTCCCAACATTCACATAGTTCATCGGCATCTTCAACAATTTTTCTTCAAAAAGCCATAACTTCTTCATCGAAAGCCATTTTCAAAGCCATTTTTTTTAATCAGCCTAATTTTTCGATATCTTTCCATTGGAACACCTAGTTTTAGCATCTACAGCTTTAGTTTCTTTTAAAATAGAAAGTCCATGCCTAGTTATTCTTGATAGCACCAACTACTTCCAATCGTTATCCTAAATTGTGGATTTACTTAGAAGTAAAGGTCTTTATAGAATAGCCTCAAGCCAAGACTCTAAACCTAAAGATGAAGATAAGCAAGCCAAATTGGAAAATAAGAAAGATCAAGCACGTGGGTTGATAGGGATGTTTATTTCTCTAGACCTTAGATTCCATATCACAGAAATTGATACCCCTAATGAAGCAATGAAACAACTCAATAAAGTTTTTGGAATTAAAAATGAAATTATAACCTATCAACTCGAAAATCAGTTGGTTATGTTGAACCCCAATAATTTTTCTTCCATTTAAGATATTTTGTCCAAGTTCAAGGCCCTTAGACTTCTCTTGGAAGGTGTTAAGGTTAAGAAAGAAGATGGTATCCTTATCTATTCTATTCTTACTAAGTTAGGACCAATCTACTCTGTGTTTGTTTCCACCTTCAATTCTACTAGAGAATCTTTTATTTCTCAAGGACGAGATTACAAGTCCCCCTCTTTTGATGCCTTTTTTGATTCTTTAATAAGAGAGCAAGAAAAAATCTTACATATTAGTCTTCTTAATGCTGGAAACTATTCTAAGAAATCTTTAGCGGCCTAGCATCAACCATGTTTAAATAATCCTAAGAAGCAACATCCTAAAAAGAATGGTCTTAAACCAAACAAGGGTCCTAAGCAATTTCATTCTCACAATAAAAAATCAACTCAAAAAAATGATAAGGCAACTAAAAAAAAAGGGAAGAAATACATTGAAACTTTTGTAATTGTGATGGCCACTTAGAATCCAAATGATTTAAGAAGATGGAATCCTTGGAAGAAGTAATGAAGAAGCATAACATCCATTTGGAGCACTCTTCAACTTCAACTTCATCTTCAGGAATAGCACTTTCAACATGTGGTTTTCAAGCATCTCGGTCTGGTTATGCACTAAATGTATCTTCTTCTTCTTATTCTCATGAGTGGATCATTGATTCTGGATCTTCTTATTACATGGCCAAAAACAAAGCCATGTTTTCTTCTTTAAACGATTATAACACCAAGAATATATATGTTGGTGATTATAGATCTCTTAGTGTTGTAGGGAATGGAACTATTCATCTAGACAATGGTCAATTTAATGATGTATTATATGTTCCTACCTTATCATGCAACCTTCTATCTGTATATCAGATAACTCATTCAAGTGAAGGTAAAACCATTAAATGTTCACCTCATGGTGTTGTAATTAAGGACCTAAGAGATCCTAGATAGATTTTAACTACTAGCATTGTTGATGATTCTACAAGGTTGTATAAGTTTAAAAACTTTGGGTCATCAACTCTTCCCTCGATATTTGTTACTCATAATGATGAAGTGAGAAAACTTTGGCATGAGTGATTTGGTCACTTAATTATCTCTCTCTTTAAAATCTATGTAGAGAAAATATGGTGACAGGTCTTCCTATGGTATCTTGTAGAGATGGTGTTTGTTCGGATATGTACTCAGAAAACATCATTGGGATAGTTTTTAAAAACGTGCCTCTTGGCATGCCTCATCCCATTTACATCTTGTCTCTAGTGATTTATGTGGTCCACTTCCAGTTGTTTCATTCTTTGGCTACAAGTATTTCTTAACTTTCATTGATGATTTCTCAAAATTCACTTGGGTATACTTCTTAAAACTCAAGAGTGAAGTCTTTAACATGTTCTTGGCCTTTAAGGCCTTTGTTGAGAAACAATCTGGACATCAAATTCTTAAGTTAAGATCTGATAATGGCGGAGAATATGTTAACAACAAATTCATCAACTTTTTCATTGATCATGGAATTCAATTGCAACATATTGGTCCATATACTCCACAATAAAATGGTGTAGCTGAAAGGAAGAATCACACCTTAAAGGAAATGGCTAATTGTATGCTTCAATATAAAGGACTTAGTCTTAATTTTTGGGCAGAAGAAATTGACTGTGCAAATTACATAGTAAATCACACTCCTAGTAATTTTAAAGAATATCACCCCATAAGAACCATGGAGCTCAATTAAACTAGATGTAAGTCACTTTCATGTTTTTGGAATTGAAGCATGGGCCCATATTCTAGATGAGAAACATAAAGCCTTAGAACCTAAGAGTGAAAATTTTATTTTTGTTGGATATTCTGAAGATGTCAATGGATATATACTTATTCAACCTAAATCTAAAATTATAATCATTAGAAGAGATGTAAAGTTTGCTCAAAATATATCGGCCTGCGAGCCTAGTTCGATGGATGTGCCACCTCTCTCTATCCCTTCTACTTCTAAAAATATTCCTTCTTCAGATGATGACAGCGAGGATGAAAATCCTCCCCCACCTTCTTGGGATCCTCCTTCAACTCCTTAGCTTCCAAAATGGGTTCGCGCTACTCAAGATGCAGCAGGTGCTCTTGCAGGTGATCCTATAGATTAGCGTTGTACACGTTCTCATTTCGATAGTGCCTCTTCTTTATTGGCTCAAGCTTCAGCAAATTATGATCCTAAAACCTTTACTGAAGCTTCAGGCCATCCAAATTGGGACGTAACTATGAATGAAGGATATGGTTCATTATTGGAAAATGATACATGGGACCTTGTTCCTCTTCGAAAGGGATGAAAACTTGTTAGATGCAAATGGGTTTGTAGAACCAAGTTTGGACCAGATGGAAAAGTTGATAAACATAAATCTTGTCTTGTTGCTAATGGTTTTTCACAAGTTGAAGGTGTTGACAATACTGAAACCTTCTCCCCTATTGCCAAAATGAACTCTATCTGCCTTGTTCTTTCCCTTGTTGCCTTCTTAAAATGGGAAGTCCATCAGATGGATTTTAAATCCGCCTTCTTGCATGGGGACATGCATATATGGAACAACCTCCTAGATTTATACAAACAGACTCTAGCCTTGTATATCAGCTTAAGAAATCCCTTTATGGTCTCAAGCAAGCCCCTCAAGCTTGGTATGCAAAAATGGATAGCTTTCTTTTAGATATTGGCTTTTCTAGGTGTCATTCTGACAATACTATCTACACCATGAAAGTGGGTAAGTCTCTTATCATTCTTATTCTTTATGTTGATGATCTTATCCTTACTAGTAGTGATCCCAACCTTATAAACCATGTGAAGTCCTGCCTTAAAAAGTAGTTTAAAATGACAGACTTAGGACACTTGCATTATTTTATTAGTCTTCAAGTATTGCAATCCAAAGAAGGTATTCCCATTTCCCATTCCAAGTATGCATGTGATCTTCTACGCCACTTTCACATGGAAGACTATAATCCATCCCCTTCTCCCTTTCATTCTAGAGCCAAACTTTCAGTCACTTGTACTTCCCCTGAAGTTGTTGCAACCTTATATTGTCAGCTTGTTGGAAAACTTTTATATCTGACCCATACCCGTCTTGACCTTTCTTTTGTTGTTGGCCTTGTTTCTCGATTTATGAAAAACCCACATGAAAGTCATTGGAAAGTAGCTAAATGAATACTTCATTATGTTCAAGGTACAGTTTAGTTTGGGATTCATTACAGTGCAGAAGCATCTCGTCTATTGGTTGGTTTCACTGATTCTGATTGGGCTAGTGACCCTGATGATCGGAAGTCTACTGCAGGTTATATCTTCACTCTTGGTTTTGGACTTATTACATGAGCTTGCAAGAAACAAAGTGCAATTTCTCTTTCTTTAGCAGAAGAAGAGTATTGTGGTGTCGTTGAAGCTAGTAAGGAAACTATGTGGCTTCATTAGATCTTGCCAGAGTTTGGTTTTCAGCAGCAACATCCAACTACACTTTGGTGTGATAATCAAAGTGTCATTCAACTATGAAAATATCCAGTCCAACATTAGGATAGCAAACACATTGAACTACACGTGCACTTCATTAGAAATCTCATTCATGACTATGTCCTTGAAGTGCACTATTGTTCAATCGATGATCAAGTTTCAGACATCTTTACAAAGGCTATCACAGAGGTGAAGTTTACTAAACTTCAATTTATGCTTGGAGTTCAGGAAGTTGTCAGTAGGGGGGATAGGCTCTATTTCCTCCTTCCTTCTCCTATTATGTCATCTTTGTACATCCTTGGATCCTATCCCAAGCTTTTCTTAAGGGGGGATGTTAGGATATTTCGACACATAAGAAATAATTAAGTATAACTTGGTTTACTGTATAGTTAGGTAAAGTGTGTTTCTTTATTATGTACTTTTTGTAACTTACAATCTAACGGTCACGATATGTTCTAGATATGAAGTGATCTGACGGTTCATTCTCTCCTTGGTATCACCAACACTTGATCCATGGCTTAACACGCAATTGGTCCATGATCTCTATTTAAAGAGCATGGAGGTTCATTTGTAAGGTGACCACTCATGAGAGAATCTTATGTAAATTCTCTTTCTTTTACATTAATAAATTTCCTGAAGTGGTTGTGTTGGCTCAAGCTGTGGCTTGTTTCCCTCTTTGAGGATTTTAACCACATCAAGGATACTGGTGTACTGATCTGTGATTTGTTTGTGAGCGGTGTCCTTTGGTGTTCTATATAAGGAACTTACCCTGTAAATTCCTACAAAATTCACAAAACTTTGCAAAAGTTTGATCTTTCTTCTGCATGAAAAAGATACAACATTTACGAGAAAAAGAGTCAAAAAATATAACATAATGCATGTGTTTGTTCATGGATGTTGTCGCGAATGGTCCACACACATATGAATGGACTTGATCGGGATCACCTGTGCTCGACTATCTTTGTCATGAAAGGAAGCTTTGGTGAATTTTACCAAAGTACACCCTTTGCATGTGTCAACTTTCTCTAGTGTACCTTTGGGAAGACCAATAGAAATTTTTTGCATGATTTTCAAAGCGCCATGATGCAAGTGACCCAACCGCCTGTGCCACAACTCATCAATGTCTTGAATCTTTACCTTCTCTGCGTTCATTCTCAAGGAAGCACAATCTTCTACCTCCAACTTGTAGAGATTTTTCACCTAAATCCCTATCCTCTTTACCTGTCCCGTGGCTATGTGACAAAGGAAAACCTTTCCCTTACTAAAGTTCACACCATAGCATCTATCCTCCAACATGACAACATATACCAAGTTCTTCTTCAAACCAAGAACATACATAACATCTCGCAAAGTGAGGGGAGCACCTAACTCCCTCTAAAAGAAAAAAGTACCCAACCTGGTAGCACTATACATCCTATCATCACCCATCTCGATATGCATCTTGATATACTTCTCCTCCAAGTCACTAAAGAGCTCCTTATTACCAGTCATGTGGAAAGAAGCTCCACTTTCTAGGTACCGTACACTACCCATCATCGATGACACCATGCATGCGATGAGGGTAAAGTCCAATTTGAATTGTGACATAAGAGTCTCACCTGCCACTCCTCCTTAGGACTTCTTCTTGGACTTCTTGAGTGGACAATTTGTAGCAAAATTTCCCAGCTCGTGACAATGAAAACACTTGACTTTCGACATGTCCTTCTTCTTGCCTCCATCACAAGAATCTAATTTGGAATGGGATGCCTTCCCCTTCCATATCTTTTCCTTACCCAATAAGGCACAATTTTCCTCATCATCAGTGTTTAATGAGGATCCGTCCCTGGTGCTCTTTTGAATCTCTCTTGTACCAAATCCAACCACAGCCATTCCCAATCTGGCAGCTTATCCCTCCCATTAGCAGAGTCCTGATAATTGTGCTAACTCTTGGGGAGTCCTAGAAGATCTAGCCTCACCATATCATCCCCGGCAACAGTAATCCCAACACTTGTAAGCTCATATCGACAATGAGTGAACTTGCTCAAGTATTTCGAAATTGAGTCGCCCTTCTCCATCTTGATCTTTCTAAGTTTTTCCTTCAGTGCCGACTTCCTATGGTCACTTCTATTTTGAAACGGATCCGTCAATGCCTTCCACATAGCATACGGAGTGTCCTTTCCATGGAGACTCAAGACAATGTGGTCTTGAACTCCCTCAACAATAATTGGCCTCGTCTTTGCCACACACTTTCCCCATTCGGCCGTATCATTAGCATCCAATGCTGGAGGCTTAGGAATGTCTTTATCAATGAATTACTTGAGGTTATTGTCTTCTAGCACTGCTTTCATTTTGTCCTTCCAGGCGTAATTGGAGGTACCATCCAAGGCATACTCAAGTCTCAAACCATAGAAATCCATTGTCCGACTCTAAAGTATGAACTGCAAATTTGAATTTCACCTGCACAACCAAACTCGAAATATTTTCTTCTATATTGTCTTCACCTCTGATACCATGTGGATTTTTCTATAGATTCAATATCTCATGTAATTTTCTAAAACACAAGACAAGAATCTACTCTAATTTCAACAAAGGAAACCAATAATGATCGATGAAAACAATAATTAGAAAGAGGGAAAATATCAATTGCACATAACATAATATTTATTTGGGGAAAGAAACTACTAAAAATATCAACTATCTATATTGCATTAATCACAAATCTGAGAAGAAAATACAATTCTTGTTCTCACTAGAATAGTCTCTGCACAAGTATGATCAACTCTCTACCTCACAAGCCCGCTCTAGCCAACACTTAGTCAATTTTTCTGCCTGCCAAGCCCCTATTTCCTTGTGCAATTCCTAAGAGGATCAGCCCATATTTAATTGGGAAATCCTTCTTCCAAAACTACACAATCCAAACTTAGGTCCTCAACTGATTGCAGGCATGATCTGTAAAACTCGGAAAATCATACAATTGACAGTACATTGTCCTTGCACTCTAGTCTCAGCTGGGCCTTCCTCTGAACTGACATGCATGAATTATTTGTGAGTGAATATTGAGTTAACTAGTGTGGCAGTGAGGATGCATTGGTGCATTGGCTCACTACTAAACCTCTACGAGTTCCTCCAACAGTTAGAATTAGTTTAACTGACTCTAACTCAGTTGAACTAAATTATATAATTACAACTCCAAAGAACTAAACCTGGACCCCTAAAATTTAGGGATCACACTTACATGACTCCAAATAGACTTCCAACTTGAAATTCCTAAGTCAATTAAGTCAATTAAACTTAATTAGCTATTTACAAGTTTCTATGAGAATAGAATTTGATTTTCATTCACAATTTAATTCAAGGAAAAATTAAATTGGAATTTCTTGTTGCTATTTTTAACATTTTCAAACAAAGTTAGCTTTAATTACAGCTTATCATCTATAGATAGATGGAAAGATAGAGAGGGTCCATAGGATTTTTGAGGACACATTGAGGATGTGCGTTATGCTTCAGCAGCAGAAGTGGGAAGAGTATCTTCCACTAGTAGAGTTTGCATATAATAACGGGTATCAGGAGTTCTTGAAGATGATATTTTTTGAGGTTCTTTAGGGGTAGAGTTGTAATACTCCCATCAATTTGAGTGATCTAGTGAACAGAGCATTGATTGGACCAGACATGTTGGCAGAGATGGAATAGGAAAAGTAGGCTATCAAAATAAATTTAAAGGCAGCACATGACAGGTAGAATATTTATGTAGATCAACATGGGGTATTCAAGGAGTTTCAGGTTAGGGAGCATGTGTAGTTGCGTAGCAAGACCAAGAAGAGATCCTTACAGGTTGGGTCATGTGCCACGCTAGTACCTCGGTATTTTAGGGCCTTTTTATATCCTTGAGAG
This sequence comes from Pinus taeda, assembly GCA_000404065.3. Taxonomy (NCBI): domain Eukaryota; kingdom Viridiplantae; phylum Streptophyta; class Pinopsida; order Pinales; family Pinaceae; genus Pinus; species Pinus taeda. The sequence continues at coordinate 51,497 of APFE031725709.1, read as the reverse complement.
GATTGGACCAATAGACTACAGACTAGCACTGCCTCCAATAGTGAACGTCCATGATGTTTTCCATGTTTCATTTCTTAAGACGTATGTCTAGGATATTGATCATGTGATTGGTTGGTATGTATTGCAAGTGGAACTAGAGGGAGAATTCTAGCCAGAACCACAATGCATATTGTAGTGGAAATGTCTCATGCTCTGAAACAAAGCAATCAAGAAGGTTAAAGTGCATTGGAAGCAATTTGGGCCTGATGAAGTTGCATGGGAGATCGTTGATCAAATGCGGGCTTTATATCCTTCACTATTTGTCCATTCAAACAAATGAGTTTTTGGTATATGTATGTATATATGTGTCTGGTTGTAGATATCACAATGAGTTGTGTTATAAAGCTCCAATAAGTAATATGATTGTCATGTATGTCATTATGGTCATGGTTTGTAGTAGTTGTTCATTGTAAATACTACATTGAGCTATGTTTTAAATCTCCATAGGCAGTATGTTTTGTTTTCAGTATTTTGTTGGTCATAGGTGTCATAGAACACCGAGGACGATATTACCCTAAGGGTGAGGGGTTTGTAACAGCACTGGGTTGAAAGTTCATATACTAAATGCAAAATAAGACCAAGGTCATGGGACATGTATTACAAGTTGAATGTTTGGAAAAGCACTATAGTGGGCTTCACTTTTAGTTTATTAATGGCTATGGAAATTGGTATAGGCATTACCAAAGGCAAAGAGGTAATAATTTCCATTTATTTATGAGAAATAAAGGAAAATAAGAGAAAAGGAAGGTGAAGGGATGTAGATTTTCATGTTAAGGAAATTAGAACGAAAATTAAGGAAAATGGAGAAAATAGAGACATCAATGATAAAAGGCTTCAAAGGACCAATTCACAGCTTTTGTCAGTTTTAACTTGGGTCAAGTGAGAAAGAGAGAGAAAAAACCAAGAGGAGGAAGAAAGCAAGTAAGCAAGGGAAGGAAAAGGAAAGCAAAAGACAAGTAGGGACAAGCAAGAAAAGCAAAGGAAAGCAAGGAAAAGGTTGGATCAAAAGCTTGAGCAGGAAGATTTTGCAGGTAACAAGTTGCATGTGTGATTTCCTAGCTGAGGTGTGAATGAATGGTTCACGCATTTGTGTATTTGGTTCATTTGTTTTCATTGTCATGGGTTTTACCTAGTTTGACAGTGGTTTCATCCTTGCCTTTCAATTTCCTAGATTTTCATGGTGTGATGGAATTCATTTCTTGGTTGAGCTTTAGATTGTTTGAAGGTTTTGGAACTGGGTGATGTGATCTTAGGAAAATTCCCAAGGGATGGGAGTGGAAATGGTTTTATCTAGGAAGCCCTCAACAAGTGGGTGGAGATAGGAAAATTCCTTAAGGTATGGTGAACAAATTCTTAGGAATTCAAGCTTGGTTTGGTGTTGTGATCTCAAGACCAGTTTAGGTGAGATCACAGTAGCTTGAGGGTGGAGGTGGTTTAACTTCTAGATTACCTGTTCGATTATGTACTGGTTTATCCCATGAGATATCACATTCATGTTTGGAATATGGCATGGGGGTGATTGGTTGTAGGAAAGATTTGGTTCAGCCCAGTCTATGGTCAGGTGGTACATGGAAGTCCTTGACTTGGTTGTCTTTTGCATATGTTAATAAGAGTTATTTTTTTATTGTAATCTGTGAGCCTTTGTACCTATTATTATGTTTCTTTGATGGTTGTTTTTTCATGGTTAATATTCTATTTATATGTTGGTTTAGCTTGATCTAATATGTGCTCTAACTATGGCTCTTTCTATGCTTTGATTAGTTAATGAATGGTTGATGAATGCATGGGATAAAAAGTGTTGTTGCAACTACTTGAAAGGGGAGGATACCTTCTCAATGATTTTTAGATGAAGTTCAAAGATTTATACTCAAATATGCATTCATGACTTGTAGCTTAAATGTTTACCATGTGTTTGATGAAATGTGTAGTGTATTCTAGTCAGTCTAAGACAAGTTTTGGCTTTATATTTGAACGATTAGAATTGTCTTTATGAGAAATGTGATTTTGGAAAGTTACAGGAATTTATGGGCAACGATCTAGAGGTTATTTTAGAAAAGTGGCTCAGATCTCGGGACTGCAAGCATAGAACTGGAGATATGAGGTCATATTTGCATGGAGCAAGGCTTGTGAGTGTAGTTGGAGGCTCACAATTGCATGCAGGCAGTGTCAAGGGTGTGGTTTAGGTCTAGGTCGAAGAAAAATGGTTCCAGCTCAGGGATTGGTCACCTGGGGTGATTGTTTAGCCTACGAGTGATATGTGGTTCCTAAGGAAGGTTAGCAAGTCTCAGTCGTAGGGCCCACTTCCTTAACTGGAACTAGGAAATCAAACCATGTCATAATATCACTTCACTTCACATTTACACGAAGGGCTTGTAAAACCAGGTATATGTGTGGGGTGGCATGTTATAGATTGTTATCAAAGCTTCCAAGCTCAAAAATTTGGACTGGATCGGAGAGGTGTGATTATTTATGCATGCATGTTAGCCATATGCATTCATTGTAGTGGCTATGGTTTTCATGTATATAGTCAGTGTTATAGTGCACGATTTCGATAGGTCACGAATGCATATTTGAGTATAAATCTAACCTAGTTTTGATTATGTTTACATTTGTTTTATTTGACATGGTATGTTTGTGGGAAGAAGAATATCAAATATGACAAGAAGAATGGTGGATTACAATTCATGTGACTCTCCTTAGGGTCAGTTCAGTAGCATGGGGAAGAGTACTCTCCTAGCATAGCAGATACCTTGAGAAGTATGAAGGCATAAATCAGGAGTTGCAAGGTTGATAATGATAGGATAATTTATTCACATCATGGCTTATTAAGGCTCAGGAAAATAAATCAGAGGTCAATGCAATGATCCTTTAGATTTTATCATATTTACAGAGACAGGGACAAACAAGGATCAATTCTCGACAAGATGAAAGGACTAATGGGGCATATGGTAGAAGGTATCATGGAGGGCACAGGCCAAATAGGGATAACACAGTCAAAGGTGGCAGATGGATGTATACACCTAATAGAAGAGAGTGATTATGGGTTTTATTCTAGTTATGTTTCAAAGAGACATCATGGTCATCATCGTTATCATCCTTACAGGAGGAATGAGAAGCAGTACTTATCGAATGAGTTTAAGAAATTCAAGCCTCCTACCTTCAATGGAGAGCTGAAGAAACTAGAAGATGCAGAAGCATGGCTACTTGGGATGAAGAAGTTCTTTGAGCTACATGATTATACAGAGAACATGAAAGTTGGTGTAGTTATTTTTAGTCTCAAGGGAAAGGCAGACATTTGGTGGGAAGATGTGAAGTGTGTCAGAGGCATGAGGACACAGGAGCTTAATTTTTCATAAGTTTAAAAAACTCTTCAGGAAGAAGTACTTGTCAGAGAGATATTATGATGGAAAATTTGAGTTCTATGAGCTGAAGATGGGAACTATGACAGATGAAGAGTACACAACAAATTTTCTGTATTTGTTGAGGTATGCGCCATATCTTAAGGATGAGAAAACAAAGGTTCAAAGGCTCATTAGTGGACTGCCATTAGAATTCAAGGATTGGATTGGGTATGATGAGCCCTGGTTGTTGGAGGAAGTCATCTGGAAGTTGAAGCATTGTTATGAGCAGTCGAAGTGCAAGACTGAGCCTAAGTGTAATTAGAAAGGTAATGACAAGACCAAGGGAAAATTGCCTTCGAAGCGAGAAAGACCTCAGGATGCAGGTGAGAAAGAAAATGTGGCCCCTTACAAGAAGTTCAATACAGAAATGAAGTGACATGGACCTCAACCTAAAGAGTAGTAGAATAAGGGTAGTGGCAAAGAATGATTGTAGTGTTGGATATGTGGCAAGGATCATCGTAAGAAGGATTTTCCATTGTATCATGGTGGGAGACCTCAAATTTACAGTGCTCTAGAGGTGCAGACAGTTTGGGATGTTGCTCAAATAATTCCTCATATTTATATATCATTTGATAACAAGCAAGCGGATCAGCTAACTCACTTACCTCCCTTTGTGATCAAGTTGTTTCCATTTTGATTGATCATGCATCTCATTATAGTTATGTTAATCCTAACCTGGTGAATAAGTGTGGCTTGAGTAAAGAAGTGCATGTAGAGTCTTGGTTGATGCGGCTAGCTACAAGGACCAAGAAGAGAATTCATCATTGAGTGAGATCTTGATCATTTTAGCTAAATGGTATGCCTACATCAGTGCATTTAAATGTGCTTCCATTGGGTTCACATATCATGTTTTTGGGCATGTATAGTTTGTACCTTCATAGCACTAAGGTAGATTGTTATGAGAAGGCTATCGATTTCCTGGATAACAATGGAGAGAAGAGAATCTTACAAGGAAAGAAGAAGACTACATTAGTGAGGATGGTTACAGTTATGTAGGAAAAGTGCAGTCGCAGAAAATGATGTGTATTTTTTGTAGTTCATATTTGCAGCAACAAAGGGAAGGATGTTGAGGATGGTGAAGTCTTGAAGACGTATCTGATTTTTCAACAGTTTCAGGATGTATTTCCAGTAGATATTTTAGATTTACTACCTCATAGGGAACTGGATTTCTCTATTGAGTTGGTACCAGGAGCATCTCCAACATCAAAGGCACCTTACAGGATGATCACTCTAGATTTAGTTGAATTGAAGTTGCATCTTAAGGAAATGCTTGATAAGGGATACATAAGGATAAGTGTTTCACCTTGGGGTGAACTAGTATTGTTTGTGAAGAAGAAGGATGGTATTCTTGGGTTGTGCATTGACTGTATGAAGTTTAACAAGGTAACGATCAAGAACAAGTATCCTTTGTTGCAGACTAATGACTTGTTTGATTAGCTGAAGGGAGAAGCAGTGTTCTCAAATATTGTCTTGAGATCAAGATATTATCATGTACACATCAAAGAAGAGGACATCTACAAGACATCATTCTATACCATGTGTTATCACTCTGGTAATTCCTTTTAAGTAATAAGAAGGAAAAACCAAAGGTAGCCACCATCCACTTTTGGAGATCAGGACCTGGCCTTCCTGATGCTCCGAGAGGGCTCTCTCTTTAAAATTTAACTTTGTTTTAGTTAAATTGTTTTAGGCTAGCTATGATTGTTCTAAGGGTGTTTGATTTTGTTTGAAATTGGGTGGTGGGATCTCTTAAACAAATGGATAAATTGATGTCTTTTGGACCATTGGGCTATGGAGTAAACTGATAAGGAAGCAATACTGGATAAACTCACTAAAGGGGATGTTCCAAGGGAAAAATAGCAGAGTGTATTTCAGATGTTTCAGACAGAGGGGTGAAAGGGTTTCACTCATGGTGAGAGAGCAGTTAAGGGTTCTCAGACCTGGATAATGAATGAAGAAGTACGGGGTAATCGAAATCAAAGGGAAATTAAGAATCCTTTAACCTGGATTATTTATGAAATCAATCTAAACGAAAGAGAAATTAAGAATTCTTTAATTTAAATATCAGAAGAAAACATTCAAATGCTTAACTGTTAAAACAGAGTGTGATTTAAACAAGTTTTGAAATATTATTCTAGTTATAGCATTTGGACTGAAACACATATAAGATTATGAATAACTTTGAGAGAAATGACAATAACGCATGAAAATACTTGTCTGAAATTCGCTCAACACATGTGTTACACTGAAATTTGTCACCATGACTATCTGTAGTTAATATGGCTCCATCAATAGTCATATTATCCTCCTTGTCAAGCCTAATATCTCTGCTCTTCATGTCAAGCTTCAAAAAAGAGAGAAAGTCACTAAAAACATGTTTATCTCTGGGTACGCAGGTTATCTCTACCTTGCCTGCATGTACGCATCCCAAACTTATTGTACCTGCGTACTTGTACAATCTGTAAGCCAAAGGATGGGTGCGTACCCCTGTAAAGGTCAAAAGGCGCGAGTTTCATCTTAAAAAAGTTACTTGTGGTCACTTATAGAGCCTTCTAGAAGAGTGTTTGACGTGTATTGAACGCCTCCAGATGGTTCATGCATCCCTATGATAGAGGAACTTATCCCATCAAGAGAGGAGCTACCCCATCCAAAAGAGGGAGTATCCCATTGATGTTGGAACTGAATAACTTCCTCTAGAACACTATAAATACAGGCATTGGGCCAGAGGAGGGGAGGTTGAAAGCTGAACATTCCAAAGGGTAAATGCTGCTGGAATTAGGACTTCCATTGTGAACTTGTGAGGAGAGATTACCATCCTTTCTTGTTGCCATATTGGGAGTGGGTGAGCTTGTCAAAGTAGAGGAAATCTCTTGTTGGACCCTGGGAGGAGCTTGCACAACACCAAGGCTCAGGTTGTAATGGTTCCTTTTTTGTTTCCTTAATACAAATAAGTCCATTCTTCTCAATGATTTGTTGTTAATGAATTATTTCATGTACTCCTTGGTCTATATGATGAATATGCTTTGTTTTATGGATTATTCAGGTGTTATGTAATCGTTTGCTTGTTAGTGTATGCAGGTTTTAAGTGAAGGAGGAGCTCATCTGGATCGGCGAGGCTGGACTGCTACAACAAGCGTGGGACCTAAGGTAAGATCGAAAACATTTGAATTCTCATAGAATGATGTGTATCTAGAGAAGGATAGCTCTTGTTTGGTTTTTTTTTCATTAGAGAGTCTTAGACTCCTAGGAAGGTTGGATTTGTCCGCAAATATAACTCATTCCGTGTGACAAATTGGCGACTCCACTGGGGAACCATTGTTGGTCTTGTTTTTTTTCCTTGAATCATTGCTTTGACCTGAAAAGAGTCTGATTTATTTTGTTTTTTGGTTGTTTGACTTTGTTTTTGGGTGGCTTAGCTTAGGGTCAGTTTAGATCTTAGCCTTTCTTTGTTTTACAAGAAGTACGCACCCTCTGAGTTAGACACAGTGCGTACTTGTGCGCACTGTATCTGTGCACACAGAGCGGCCACGCACCTGGTTAAACAGGTTGCCTGCGTACCCTGGTAAAATTTAGAAAATTTCCCTTTTTTATCAGTTTTTCCCTTTGAATTTGTTTTTCT
>APFE031725709.1:0-26251 GCA_000404065.3 Pinus taeda | reverse complement strand
TTAAAAACATGTTTATCTCTGGGTATGCAGGTTCTCTCTACCTTTCCTGCATGTACGCATCCCAAACACACTGTACCTACGTACTTATACGCTCTGTAAGTCAAAGGATGGGTGCGTACCCCTGTAAATGTCAAAAGGTGCGAGTTTCATCTTTAAAAAGTTACTTGCGGTCACTTCTAGAGCCTTCTAGAAGAGTGTTTGACGTGTATTGACCGCCTCCAGATGGTTCATGCATCTCTATGATAGAGGAACTTATCCCATCAAGAGAGGAGCTACCCCATCCAAAAGAGGGAGTATCCCATTGATGTTGGAACTGAATAACTTCCTCTAGAACACTATAATACAGGCATTGGGCCAGAGGAGGGGAAGTTGAAAGCTGAACATTCCAAAGGGTAGATGCTGCTGGAATTAGGACTTCCTTGTAGAAGCTTGTGAGGAGAGACCATCCTTTCTTGTTGCCATATTGGAAGTGGGTGAGCTTGTCAAAGTAGAGGAAATCTCTTGTTGGACCCTGGGAGGAGCTTGCACAACACCAAGGCTCAGGTTGTAATGGTTCCTTTTTTGTTCCCTTAATACAAATAAGTCCATTCTTCTCAATGATTTGTTGTTAATGAATTATTTCATGTACTCCTTGGTCTATGTGATAAATATGCTTTGTTTTATGAAATATTCAGGTGTTATGTAATCGTTTGTCTTGTTAGTGTATGCAGGTCTTAAAGTGAAGGAGGAGCTCATCTGGATCAGCAAGGCTGGACTGCTACAACAAGCGTTGGACCTAAGGTAAGATCGGAAAACACTTGGTTTCTCATAGAATAATGTATGTTTAGAGAAGGATTGCTCTTAATTGTCTTGTTTGTCACTAGAGAGTCTTAGACTCCTAGGGAGGTTAGATTTGTCCGCAAAAATAACTCTTTCCGCATGACAACATGAATCCTTGGAACAGTCTGATCTTTATTAATCAATCCAGCTTGTTGGCTCATCAACTGATACAATAACCTTCTGGGTCTTCTTGATCAAAAAGTCTATAGAAATGTCTCAAACTAATTTGAGATTAAATCTAGGAAATAAAAATATCTTCTTGCAAGAAGATAGAGACAACTATTGAACTGTTTCATGCTATCCCTTTTATTTTTGTATTGCTAGCTTTTATGGTTTGATTTTAGACCTTTATGTTGCTTCATTGTTTGATCTTTCACACTGGAAGCTTCATTTAGTTTAGGCTTTCATCTATACACTTTGACACTGATACACTTTCACCCTGCTGATATGTCTTCATCCTTTTAGCATGTTGTTTTACTTTTACTGTACATTAACCCTTTTTACTGCATTTTTCTATAGAAAATCAGTTAATTTCTCCCATGCTTCAGCTTTAGGTAATTGGATTTTTAGCATCGTCCTATATATTTCATCTGCCTCAGTGTACTTGGCAAAAGTAGGCTTATTGATAAACAAGTGTTTTACCTCATGCTAGAGGTAAAATAAGTTTTCAAATGTCTGGTAGAGTGCTTTTCCTATTGGTAATGCTTTTATAGATGATGTACTTACCTGCTCCTTGGCTACTTCTCTAATTTTCTTGTTGTAATCCTCTTGTGTCATGAGTTTTTCATTTATCACTAAGGGACTGGGTAATCCATTTTCTCTCAAAATTTGGAACTTAGCCATAAATCTGTCTACTGCTACTTCCATATTCTGACACTTGTCCTCCAAGTTTTGCATTAAGTTTCTCTTAGAGAGGACCTTTCTCACCTCCAAAATGTCTTTGTTCTATCCTCTATTTCCAATTCCTGAAGTTCATACTTATTCTTGCTATTAAGGAATTAGATAATTATGGTAGCCTCTTCTGGCATTTCTCCTAATTCTTCTTTTACTCTTTTGATGGATTCTATAGCCATCTTTGTTAAATCTATCTGATCAAAAATCACCTGAATAAATGGCCAAATATCATTGGCAGAGTCAATGATATTGGCCCATAGTTGTTCCTTAGCTTGCCCAAGGGGTTCTTTCAGTGTCAAGTCATTTTCCATGGATTTCAATATTTCACTCATCTTGGCAGCCTTTTGTAGTTCTTCCTTGTGCATGATTTTAGCAAGCTTGTAATTAGTTTCCAAGCTTGTCACCTTTTCTTTGAGCTTATTCATATTTGTTGTTTGTATGGACATTTCTTCCATAGATTTAACCAACTTTCCTGCTTCTTCACCTGATGTACCTGCTGCTGATGTAGAATCTGTGGAAACTGGTTGCGTTGTGGCCATAGGAGCTGTGGGAGCCAATGAGGCTGCCAATGTGGAAGGAACAACTGTGGCAACTGTTGGGATGACATTCACTGAAGTAGTGGCAATATCAATTTTCTTTAATTGGATTAGGCTATCCAATTCCTTCTCTGTCTCCCTTAACTCATCATTTAGTTTGAGGACTAAGTCATCAACTCTGCATGCCTTGTTTGATTTTCCAATACTTCCTATGTCTGGGGATGCTGCAGTTGAGGTATCTTTGATTGCTTCTTGAGTGTTGCAATGTCATCATTCTTCCTCTTGATGAGTTGTTTAGTAGCTTTGATGTATTTGGGATCATGTCCCATTGCAATCACTAAGTCTTCCAAAGACTTGATTCTGGTGTCCTTGGCCTGTGAGGAGGCATTTTCCAACTAATATTGGGCTCATATATTATTCAATGAATTCTGTAACTGATGGACATCTATGGCTTTTCCAGTAAGGGTGGAGTAAATCATTTCTCTATCCTGTTTGTGAAATTCAATTTGGTCAATGGGAAGAATATCCCTTGCCAATACCTCAAAATTGATCTTCTTGAAATCTGCCAATGTCCTTGCTTGTTGTACAGTTGGCTTTATGAACGACATTTGCATCTTTCCTTCCTTGATGTTAAAAGCTGACATCAACCTGGTTTGATTGGTGGGTGTAAGTTTGAGATACTATGCATAAGATTGTGCCTTCAGTTTCTCATTTCTCATTTTGATTTCTTTGAACATGTCCTTAATGTCCCTATCTTTATCACCATGCCTACTAAATGAGGAGGCTAATACACTAAGTTTCCTTTCCAACATTTGAGTTTGTGAAGTAGATGACTCATGTGCTTCTCCAGATGGAGTTGTGCCCTTGCTTATGTCTAACTCAGTATTAGTTATTTCTACTGAGCCTTCTATGTCTTCCTGTTCTGAAACGGGATTGAGCCTAGGTCTTTTACTCTGCCTCCCTTCATATTGTACATTGGATCTGCCCTTGCCTGAACTGGAGACTCCCTCTTTGTTCCTCTTGGGATTATTTTCCTCATTCTAAGGAGTCTACAAAATAGTAGGGGTACTCATGGTTCCTTCTTGCTCTGATACCTGCAGGAATAAACTTTCATCAAGCTGTCTCTCTAGATCAAACAAGGTATTTTCAACATCTACCTTTGTACTATCCCTATCTATGAGAGTGTTTTCCAACCACTCAAATTGATTGGCATATATCTCTATCTCTGGTATGGGGTGATGAATGTAAAGTCCCAATTTGAACTTTTGTCTTAGTTTGGTAATAAACCCTTGGGGGTCATACCTCCACATGAAATTGTTTTGGAACTTCATTTGTTGCAAAATCTAATCTGCTTCCTTCCCTGCTTCTCTAGAATTGCAAATTAAAGGACCTAACTGATTTTTGACCTTGAACTGAGTTCTTTTCTTGGCTTAGACAAAGTTGAATTAATTAGACTTCATTATCTTCCTAAAATACTCTAGAGCAAATAAACTCATAGGGAGGTATTTGGGCAGTTTGTATGGGGCAAGCTGGAAACCATAGATTCTTATCTCAGTGTGGTTTTGGTAAAGGTACCAATCTCCCACCTTACTTTGCTTGGAAAATTGGAGGAATCTTTTGATTTCTTGACTTATCCTAGGTGGAGGGCTTCCTGTCAGCATGGTCATGACTGGATGGAAAAAAGAGTCAATGAAGTCTATATAGGTGTATGGTGATGAATACTTGTGGAATAATGGTGTCCAAAATATAACAGACCTGAGATGGCCTTTAGTATCCAACTTCTGGATGGTGAAGGGAAATATGTCTTACTGATAATACAAAAACATGTGGTATAGTATAGATGAGTACTTGAATACTCTTTCATTGTGCATTCTGGTAAATTGTTCATGCATCCTCTCAGCTATGAACTGGGCATAATTGTACAAAGTAGCAGGAGGCTTTCTTGGGGTGAAAATGGACATGAAGGCCAGGATGAGCTCATCAACAAATTCATCAGTGGAATAGCCCAGGATACATGATATCATGGTTATAATTTACTTGCCCCTTTCAAAGAAAATGGAAGAAACATATGGAGGGGCATCTTTAGGAATCTGCTGCTCTTCTACAATGAAAGTTTGGAATATTTGGGCTAGTCTAGAGGGACTCAATTTGGTGTACTGGTCTAACAAATCCCCAATATACGGTGCGGTCAGGTTTGGACCTGGTTGGACTTGAAACATTTCATTAATTGATTCAGTTGTAATAGTAAACAAGACATTTTGCTCTGGGGACATTATAGCTCTTTGGCTGGGAATGTAACAAACATGTCACATATGGACAATCTCAGGAAAGATATGTACTTGTGGAAACTAGTATTTGGGAAAATTGGATTCCCTAAGGCCAATGTCATCAGAATGGTTTAAATATATGTCCTTACTCAAACAATGAATTTTGAGCAAGACTTGATAGGCGCTTGTCTCTCTGATTTGAAAATCCCTGTCCACCGAGGGAAGGTGGTCAACATCCAAAAGGGGGGTTATGATAGGTCTGACATCCATGGAGACAAGGGCAGCCATAATTCAGTTCTTGTGGATTTGAATTTTGCTATACAGGTTTGCATCAGAGGTTCTGAAGGAGACTTGGAAGTTTTTAGAAGGGTTTGGGCACACACTTTTAAATTTAAAGTAATTTCAATCAATTTTACTTAATTAAAACACTTTAAAGACTGAACGTTTTTGAATTGAAAGGGCTATCTGGTAAATTCTCTTCAAATACCTACAAGTGGGGTGAATTAGCTCCAAATGTGATGTTCTTGACAACTGTAGAAGTTTGAATGGCTTTGGTACAGACTGAGAGGTTGATTGGGGTCTCTGTAGCTTCTTCAGGAATGGAATTTGAATTCAATTGGAGATTTTAGCGTGTGCAAGTTTCGCAATGGTTTGCAGAGGTTTACAAAGAAAATGAGCGAAAAATGAGAAATAGGGCTTCTCAGCCTTTTTATTGAACAATGGTCACTTTTTTCCATGTAATTTACACATGAAAAGTTGGTGGTTTTTCGGGTTGAGCGGGGAGGCAATTTCCCAGGCCATCACACCGCTTTCATGGAGGAGGCGGTATTTAGGAGGGGTCACCCGATCTATGCTAGCGCTTGACATGTAGCAGAGATGGGGCCGGGAAAAACCACTTTATCGGGCGGGTAACGATCAGACATCGGGTGAACCCGATATGGCTGTGGACCTTCAGATGTGGGAGATAAGGATCGGACAGTACTCGGGTGACAGATGTGCGTGGATGAAATGAGTATAGGTTCAGGGGGGCCCAGGTGCTTTAATTCTTAGCAGTTTGGGATCAATTATGAGTTAATCCTGGGTTTAAATGATCAGGCGAGGCTTAATGATGGGATTACTTTAGCTTTACCGTGAAGTGGTGAATCAAATGGGTTTTTTCGGGAATATGGGGTAAAAGCATAGTTTATAGCTAAACTAAGGGTTGGGGTATCATATAGGAGATTTAATTATATACAGGAAAAGGTATATTGGGAACTATTGTATTATGTTAAGAATTAATATGAAATGAAATGAGGGGAGTGAACATACCCCTAAGCATAAATGTAATGTTTGCACATTTTATTCACATACACTTTATACTTAGGATAAAACCTTTTTGTGGGTATTTTGAATGAAATGGAATTTAACATGGGGTTGTTTACTTTTCATAGGAAAATTTAGTTTAACCTTAGGAAAAGGGGTTTTATTAGGGTAATGAGAGGAAATGAATTTTATGAAGGGAATTCTAACACTTGATGTCCACAAGTCATTAAGCTGAGGGTCCGGTCCCACCAAAAGTCAGAGAAATGCTCTGAGCCTTTATGACTTGAAGGATTTTTAGTACTAGAACTTACTTGTGGATGGGGAAATTAGTAAGTAAAGGGATGAAATGAATGAGGGGGAGTTAATTAAATGAACTTGTCAACCATTGTTTTTACTTTCTTAACTACTCATGCACATTGAAACATATAATTAAGCATGATAAATATGCTTTTATCCAATCAACTTTGTACTTCAACAACCTTTCTTCTACTTACCCATTACTTACCCTATCATTTTTCTTCACTTATTTGGGTTCATTTAGGCTAGCAGACCCTTATAATTCATTTTTTTTTTTTAAAGTAACTTATCTAATTCTAACCTTATATCATCCAAGGGCTCAGATTAAACGGATGAGCTCCTTTTATTTTCTCTACCTATCTGATGATCTGCCAAGATTAAGATGTTTGGTCAAATTTTATTCTCTAACTATAAACATAAAATTTAAAGCATGAAATAGTCAATATTAAGCAGTTTGACTACCATGGGTTGTGGCATGTATGACAAGCTACACACAACCATTATTTAAGACAATAAAGCAATAAAATAGTAGTGGCATTTAGACTTGCACACTTTCATGATCTGTTTTTGTTTTTGGGGTTCATATTTTTTTATTTTTTTATCTTTTCTTATTATATTTGTCCTTTGATATTTCTTTTAGGACATACCCTCTCCACATTTTTTAAATTTTTTATATGGAAAACATTTGCAGAAAGTAAAGTTATGTACAATATTACAAGGCTTAACCTTAGCCAATTCAAAATTATGAATCCTACCACTATAGGACTCTAATAGTGGCTCCACATGGGGATGGAATTTCCTAGTGAAATGTCAAGAACTCTAAATATCAGTAGCCTTTGAATTGTGGATAAAATTACCTTGCAAAATGTCTTTATATGATTCTGCATTATTGATACTTATGACAGTAAATGTTTTAAGGCTTAGGGCCTTCTCTTTGGGCTTCAAATTCAAAGGATTACCATCCAATCCAATATACACTCTGAAATGTTATGTACAATGATGGAAAATAAAGTGAACTACTGTAGGTCAATGGAAAAGTAGTGCTTTAACATCCTACCATTAAGAGGTCCTCCTGGTAGATCTGATCCATCTATGTTTCTCAAGAAAAAGGCATTGTTGCCTCTATAGCCAAAAATGACATAAGGCTCCTGCCATAGAAAATCAAATTTTCCATGCTTTCCTTTATCTTCTCTCCTTGAATCCCACTTAAGGACTTTGTCTCCTATGTGAAAATCATCTGCTTTAGTCTTTTTATCAAAGACTTTCTTAATCTTTTCCTGGATTATCTGTGATTTTTCATATAGTTCTTCCCTAGTCTACTGCGGGTGTATAATTTGGTTTATTCTTCTTTGAATTTCATTTGGTTCCACCTGTAATTCCTGGAGGATTTTCATGACTGGCACTCCTAGGGATGACGAGAAAATTACATCCATCCCATAAACCAGCTGATAGGGTGATGTTCCAATGGACTTTTTAGTAGTCAGTCTATCTGCCCATAAGGCATTGACTAACTTCTTGTTCCATGTCTTTTTATTATCCTCCATTAACTTTGATAATATTGACCAGGCTTTTGTTGGGTGACTCTGCTAGTCCATTACCTTCAGGGTAATAGGTTCTAGAATGGCCAAGGGTGATATGGTATTTGTTACAGAAATGTATCATTCTTTTGGACTTAAAGGTTGCTGCATTATCAGTAATGAGCTTCTGGGGACATCCAAGTATTGAAAGTATATTACTCTTTAGGAAGGTGATTATGACAGTGTTTATGGCTTGCCTAGAAGGTATGACCTCTATCCATTCGGTAAAATAGTTTGTGGCTGTTAGAATCCACTTGTGTTGAGCTGAGGATGGGAGGTGTGTTTCTCCAGTCAAGTCTAACCCCCATTGTTGAAATGGAATCTCAGTTGAAATTGGTTTGAGAGGCAAGGGTAACAGTTTCCTCTTTCCCTAAAAAATCTAGCATTTATGACAGGAGGTCACATGTTTTTTGACATCTACAAACAAAGTAGGCCAAAAAAACCAGTGCTCAAAATCTTGTCAGCACCCTTCTAGTATAAGTGTCCTCCACAGTCCCCTGCATGAAACTCTTGTAAAATATTGTCAGCTTCATCTTTTAATAAACATGTTAAGAGAATACCACTATCATCCTTCCAAAACAATTCATTATCATAACACAATATCTCAATGACTTCATTTTTAAGAATCTAGATTTAGTTCTTGTCAATCTAGGAGGGGCTTGTAAATTTATTAATACAAATGTAATATCTACATACCATGGTGAATCAGTAAAATTTTCACTGATCTGTGGAGTCGCCATCTCCTCCTGATCATCAAGGGCACTAATGAAGTTGATATCAAGGGAATGACAGTTCAATTCAGCCATGAGTTTGGCTAAACCTTGGCCTTTGATAAGGTTGGTGGGTTTTATCTCTATGTCATATTCCAATATTGTGGCAATCCATTTGCCTCTTTTTCCTTTAGGCCCATTTTGAGTCAAAATGTCCTTAACTACAGAGTTTGGAACATAAGCAATTATGTGAGAGTATAGAATGTATACTCTGAAATCCTTAATAGTTTTAACCAAAGCTAATACCTGTTTTTCCATGATATTATATTTAAGTGTGGCATCTCTTAAGGATTTACTAAAGAATGCTATTGGTTGTTCATATCCTTGATTATTCTTTTGCAGCAAGATTGCTGCAATGGTGTGTTCTGAAGCAAAAGAAAAAATAATAAAATATTTTTTAAAGCCAGGACTAATCAGGACTAGAGTCTTGGTTAATTCTTCCTTAATAGCTTCAAAGGATTGTTTGGCCTCCAATATCCATTTGATTGATGAGTCCTTTCTTAGCATGTTATTCAACTCCCTAATTAATTATGTTGGGTTTGAGATGAATCTCCTAAGAAAAATAATTTTATCTAGAAATGATTGTAGCTATTTAATGTTTCGGGGATGGGAAATGGTCAAAATGGCTTCTATTCTAGCAGGGTCTATACTAATCCCATCTTTAGATATGATTTGTCTTAACATCTTTCCCTCTTCTAGACTGAAAAGTGTCTTTTTAGGATTTAAAGAAATCCCAAATTTCCTGCATTTGATAAATACTCTTCTAAGGTGGCCTAAGTGTTCATTGTCTGATTTAGAGAAGATTGTAATGTCATCCTGGTATAATACTAAGAAATCATGGATTTCCTTGGCAAAAGCTATATCCATAGCTCTTTGAAATGTGGCACCTGCATTCATTAATCCAAAGGGCATCTTCAAATACATGAAGGTACCCCAAGGAGTAGTAAGCACAGTTTTAACTTGGTCCTCAGGTTGGACTAATAACTGGTTATAGCCAGAGAATCCATCCAACAGTTAAATCCTAGATGAGCCCACTACCCTTTGCAATATATGATCCATTTTTGGTAATGGGTAGTTGTCCTTTAAAGAGACCTTGTTTAAGTATCTAAAATCTACACAGTCTAATTTCACCTGTCTCTTTCCTAGTTGTAACTAAGTTTCAAATCTAGTCTAAATATCTAATGGGTGCTATTATTTGGGAATCAAACATTCTTTTAACCTCTTTTTCTATGGATGGCATAAGAACTGGGTCTATCCTTCTTAGTTTTTGTTTGAAAGGTTTATGATCTTCTTTTAGAGGTATTTTGTGTTGGATTATGCTGGTGTCATAAGATTTTATGTCTTCATAACTCCAAGCAAATACATCCTGGAACTCCTTAAACAAGTTTATATATTTGACCTTTTCCTCTGGGGGTAACGCTTTAGACATCATGATGAGTTTTTGTTTATCCTCAATTCCTATGTTAACCTTTTCTATGTGAGCTCTTAGAGGTTCCATCTTGGGTTTCCTAGCTACATCATTAGAGTCAATAAAATCCTCTAAAGGTGCTAATCCTTTAGGAAAAAAAATATTTTTCAAAATTAAGAATCTCTAGATCATCATCCATTATTTCATCTATCTCTACATTCTCTAAACTACCTATCTCTACTTTAATAAATTTAGTTGGTTCATGTACATCAAAAATATTTACATCTCAGCTACTTTCTATATTATTATCTATGGTACAGTCAGTATCTATCTTGCAATTCTGAAATTCTCCTTCATTGTTCATGAAATCATAGATTTGCGAGTCCTGGGAGAAAATCTGCCAATACTTAAGGTTATCTGGTATAACAGGCTAGTGTCTAACTTCTGCAGTGTATTGGTGGTTTGGTTGGAATGGAAATTTACAAGTACTAGCAAAGGTTGTCAAACTGTGGGCCTGGATATTTTGTTTTCTGGGAATCGTAGCAAAGTTTGATACAAGGAGATCCTTGACCAAGTCTAAAACAGTATCCATATATCTACCAAGCCTAGGATTGTTTACAGAATATTCACCACTAATCTATTTCATAATCAACTCTTAGTCTCCCATCACAAAAACTCTTTTGGGTCCCAATTTCCTAACCAATTGTAACCCTAGAATCAGGGCTTCATATTCGGCCATGTTATTGGTACATTTGATGTTCAATCTGAAAGCATGTCCCTCAACATGGTTATTTTCCATATTATGGATCCACACTCCTACACCAGCCCCTAACCTATTTACAGACCCATTAAAGTCTAAATGCCAAAGTGATTCATGGAATATGTTCTCACTATCAGCGATCCTGTACTTAAGGTCTTTGGTTGTGATTTTATTTTTATCAGTTTCTGCATTGTATAAGATGAAGGAGACTATATCTGAGGGTATCTGAGTGCATGGAGTATATGTGAAAGTTTTTGGGCTTTTCCTCACTACTAACCATGTACTTCATCAATGTCTCCCTATATAATTTTCTTGGCTGGCTAAAACAAATATGGTGGCATAAGACATATCCAACTGCAAAGATCCCTGCATTTTTGCTCTCCATGAGCGAGATAGTAGCATTCCATATTTTGGTGGAATATTTGCAATTGCAATGTCCATTAGGATTCTCTTTTTAGGGAACTGGACAAGAGTCACACACAAGTCTTTGATTAAACCAAGGCATTTAACCTGGTTGGAGTCAAAAGAAAATAAATCCTTATAAGGCCTGGTAATATCTAGGTTCAATCTTTCCATTATTGCCTTTGGCATGAGATTGTGGGATGCACCTGAGTCTAACATAACGTTATGCAAAATTTTATCATGAATGTTTAAACTGATGTAAAAAGGAGGGACTCCCCCTTGTTGATGAATTCCATTGGCCTTAGGGCCAAACAACAATTCAGGCCGGTCATCACTCAAATTAACAAAATCCTCTCCCTCTCCTATGTTCAAAGTCTCAGTTATCTATGACCTATAAGATTCATTCTTTACCAATTCGATCAAAGGAACTGATATGTTTAATTTAGCTATTTCATTTTTAATATTTAAAGGGAGCTAATGTTTGTTTTTTTTATTCAGATCTTCCTTAATGTGTGCAGTTTGAGTGTCTTTATCCTGTTTCTCAGTGGTAGGCATTTCAGTCTGTCTTTTTATTGTTTTGCCTTGACTTCTTTTATCTTGATTGTTTTCAGTAACTGGCTATGTTTGGGTTTCATTGGAGGTTATATCTATAATCCTAGGGGTTGAAGTTTCAGGTGTTCCCCTCGGGAAAATTTGCAATACTTTATAACTGGGGCTTCTTTTATTATCTTAGTCTGGGTTTGGATGCATCTTTTAATGGAAGTCTCGTTATTCTTCTTACTTCTCAAGCTATATTGTTTATGTACCTCATATATAGCTGATTCATATCCCTGCTTAAAATCAAAAGATTCACCAGATTCTAACTATAACTACTGAAGCATATATAACTCTTGTTCTTCTTGAGTAAGAAAAATTGTGTCTTCCTCTGTGGTTTCCAATAAGTTAATCTAGGTATCATCCTCTGCTTCTTTTTTTTGTGATTCCTCAACATAGTTTTCTTGGAAGGGGGGCCTAATCTGTTGGTCTAGTGTAGTATTTTTTACAGTATTAGGGTTCTTCCTAAAATTTGGGTTTCTTATTGGTGGTTGTTGTTGTTGATTATCCCATTGATTTTTCCTATCCATGATATCTAACCTATCCATGATTCTTTATAAAATTTTAGCTAAAACATCTAATTTTCCATCTGAAGTTGAAGCTTCTTCTTTAAATACAATTTTCTTTTCATTCCTCATTTGTGCTTTCCTAGCTAACAGGTTGGCTTCTACACTAACAGTATTACTCTGCATTTGTTCAAGTGTTTCAGGAATTCTCTCCCTTGGCTAGTATGACATATCAGCATCAAAACCATCAGGGAACTTAATTAATGCTAGGTCAGGTGGAGACTTAATGTTGGCTGGAATTGCATTATAGATATTATTAAACCTAGTGCAATAGTCCTGAACTGACTCGTTGGGAGCTCTCCTAATATTGTCATATTCATAAAGTATTTGCAATGGGTTCTTATTTCTTTCCCATCTATCAATGAATAACCTTTGAAAATATGCTAAGTCTGCAATGTGTTTGGCAGGAAAGGCTTTGAACCACTTCTTGACATCACCAGTTAAAGTTTAGGCAAATAGTCTCATTTGGACATCTGCCTCATCTATTTCATGTAATTCAAAAAAGTCAGATATCTTGTTTACATGTTGTTGGGCAATGTAATGACCAGTAACATCAAATAGGAAAATCTTACTTTGATAATTTGCAATCATGGCATGAAGTTGGGCAGGTAAAACAAGAGGATCATATATGTTTTCCATTGTTGTGATTCTAGTTTGACTTGGGGGTAAAGTTGTGGTGGTTGAAGAAAGGCTTGAAATTGATGAAGGTGAACTAGATGATGATGAAGATGACTGATTAATAAGTGATTTAGGTGATTGAATCTTGGTAGATACAATTGATGAAGTTGTGGTAAAGGAAGGTGGATTTACAATAAGTGAAGACTGTGAAGAAATCTAAGATGTAGTAGCAGTAAGGGCAGCTAGCTCTACAGATTTTTGAAGATAAGCATTATCTATATTACTAATCAATGTAGAGATCAAGGCTTCTAACTTGTCAAAAGAATTTAAGACAAATTTATCCAAATCAGGATGAATAACCCTTTTTGATTTAATGAGTTGAGTAAAGTCAGGGTCTAAAACTGTTTCATGGATATCATTCTCAGATTTGGTTCTAAATAGTGAGAGGTCAAATGAAAAATCAAAATGGACTTCTTCTAAAGTTGAAAACTCCTCAGGGAGTGAATTGGATCTGTCTAGCTGACTACTGCTAGCTTGAGTTTCTTCATTTTTTGGCTTCCTTAGAATTCTATCTGGGTCATCCACTATAGTTGCAGGCTTTGGATCTGGGTTGTCCCTAGTGTAGTGAATCTTTTTAGGAGTCAAAATTTTAAGTTTTTAAATTGTTTTTATGAAATTTTCTAAAAACTTACTTCGGGTGATGACCTTAAGGGGCTCAAAATTTGATTAAAGATTTCCTTAAAGTTTTTTATGAGACTGAGGATCGAAGTCCCCAGTATGGTTGCCATAAATGTTATCACTCTGATAATTCCTTTGAAGTAATAAGAAGGAAAAACCAAAGGTAACCACTCTCCGCCTTTGGAGAATAGGACCTAGCCTTCCTAATGCTCAGAGAGGGCTCTCTCTTTAAAATTTAACTGTGTTTTAGTTAAAATGTTTTAAGCTAGCTATGATTGTTCTAAGGGTGTTTGATTTTGTTTGAAATTGGGTGGTGGGATCTCTTAAACAGATGGATAAATTGATATCTTTTGGACCATTGGGCTATGGAGTCAACTGATAAGGAAAAAATACTGGATAAACTCACTAAAGGGGATGTTTCATGGGCAATATAGTAGAGTGTATTTCAGATGTTTGAGATAGAGGGGTGAAAGGGTTTCACTCAAGGTGAGAGAGCAGTTAAGGGTTCTCAAACTCGGATAATGAATGAGGAAGGAAGGGGTACTCGAAATCAAAGGGAAATTAAGAATCCTTTAACCTGGATTATTTATGAAATCAATCTAAACGAAAGAGCAATTAAGAATTCTTTAATTTAAATATCAGAAGAAAACATTCAAATGCTTAACTGTTAAAACAGAGTGTGATTTAAACAAGTTTTGAAATATTATTCTAGTTATAGCATTTGGACTGAAACACATATAAGATTATGAATAACTTTGAGAAAAATGACAATAACACATTAAAATACTTGTCTGAAATTCGCTCAACACATGAATCCTTGGAACAGTCTGATCTTTATTAATCAATCCAGCTTGCTGGCTCATCAACTGATACAATAACCTTCTGGGTCTTCTTGATCAAAAAGTCTATAGAAATGTCTAATAGAATCCACACTACATACTTTGAATTGTGAAGTATTTATACAAAAGTTTATTACAAAATATCTCAAACTAATTTGAGATTTAATCTAGGAAATAAAAATATCTTCTTGCAAGAAGATAGAGACAGCTATTGAATTGTTTTATGTTGTCCCTTTTATTTTTATGGTTTGATTTTAGCCCTTTATGCTGCTTTTTTGTTTGATCTTTCACGCTGGAAGCTTCATTTACTTTAGGCTTTCATCTGATACACTTTGACACTTATACACTTTGACCCTACTAATCTATCTTCATCCTTTTACCATGTTGTTTTGTTTTTACTGTACATTAACCCTTTTTACTGGATTTTTCTACAATAAATCAGTCAATTTATCCCATGCTTCAGCATTAGGTAATTGGATTTTTAGCATCCTCCTATATATTTCATCTACCTTGGTGTACTTCGAAAAAGTACACTTATTGATAAACAAGTGTTTTACCTCATGCTGGAGGTAAAAAAAAATTTCAAATGTCTGGTAGAGTACTTTGCCTCTTGGTAATGCTTTTATAGATGATGTAATTACCTACTCCTTGGCTACTTCTCTAATTTTCTTGTTGTAATCCTCCTATGTCATGAGTTTGTCATTTATCACTAAGAGACTGGGTAATCCATTTTCTCTCAAAATTTGGAACTTAGCCATAAATCTATCTACTGCTACCAGCATATTTTGACACTTGTCCTCCAAGTTTTGCATTAAGTTTCTCTTGGAGAGGACCTTTCTCACCTCCAAAATTGCATATGTTCTATCCTCTATTTCCAATTCTTGAAGTTCATACTTATTCTTGTAGTTAAGGAATTGGATAATTATGGTAGCCTCTTCTGGCATTTCTCCTAATTCTTCTTTTACTCTTTTGATGGCTTCTATAGCCATCTTTATTAAATCTATATGCTCAAAAATCACCTGAATAGATGGCCAAATATCATTGACAGAGTCAATGATATTGGCCCATAATTGTTCCTTAGCTTCCCCAAGGGGTTCTTTTAGTGTCAAGTCATTTTCCATGGCTTTCAATCTTTCACTCATCCTGGCAGCCTTTTGTACTTCTTCATTATGCATGATTTTAGCAAGCTTGTAATCAGTTTCCAAGCTTGTCACCTTTTCTTTGAGCTTATTCATCTCTGTTGTCTATCTGGACATTTATTCCATAGATTTAACCAACTTTGTTGCTTCTTCACTTGATGTACCTGCTGCTAATGTAGACTCTGTGGAAATTGGTTGTGTTGTGGCCATAGGAGCTGTGGGAGCCAATGAGGCTGCCAATGTGGAAGGAACAACCGTGGTAACTATTGGGATGACATTCGCTGAGGTAGTGGCAATATCAGTTTGCCTTAATTGGATTAGGCTGTCCAATTCCTTCTCTATCTCCCTTAACTGGTCATTTATTTTGAGGACTAAGTCCATCAACTCTTCATGCCTTGTTTGATTTTCCAATACTTCCTGTGTCTGGGGATGTTGCAGTTGAGGTATCTTCAATTTCTTCTTGAGTGCTATAATGTCATCATTCTTCCTTTTGATGAGTTGTTCAGTAGCTTTGATGTCTTTGGGATCATGTTCCAATTCAATCACTAAGTCTTCCAAAGACTTGATTCTGGTGTCCTTGGCCTGTGAGGAGGCCTTTTCCAAATGATACTAGGCTAAGATATTATTAAATGAATTCTGCAACTAATGGGCAGCTATGGCTTTTCCAGTAAGGGTGGAGTAAATCATTTCTCCAGCTTGTTTATGAAATTCAATTTGGTCAATGGGATGAATATCCCTTGCCAATACCTCAAAATCGATCTTCTTGAAATCTGCTAATGTCCTTGGTTGTTGTACAGTTGGATTTATGAAGGACATCTGCATCTTTCCTTCCTTGATGTCAAAAGCTAACATCAACCTGAATTGATTGGTGCATGTAAGTTTGAGATACTATGCATAAGACTGTGCCTTCAGTTTCTCATTTCTCATTTTGATTTCTTTGAACCTTTCCTTAATGTCCCTATCTTTATCTGCAAGCCTACTAAGTGAGGAGACTTCTACACTGAGTTGCCTTTCCAACATTTGAGTTTGTGAAGAAGATGGATCCTGTGTTTCTCCATATGGAGTTGTGCCTTTGCTCATGTCTAACTCAGTATTATTTATTTTTATTGAGCCTTCTGTGTCTTTCTGATTTGAAATAGGATTGAGCCTAGGTCTTTTACTCTGGCTGGCTCCATACTGTACATTGGACGTGTTGTTTCCTAAATTGGAGGCTCCCTCTCTCTTCCTCTTGGGATTCTTTTCCTTATTCTGAGGAGTCTGCAAAACAGCAGGGGTACTCATGGTTCCTTCTTGCTCTGATACCTACATGAATGAGCTTTCATCAAGTTGTCTCTCTAGATCAAACAAGGTATTTTCAACATCTACCTTTGTATTATCCCTGTCTACGAGAGTGTTTTCCAACCACTCAAATTGATTGGCATATCTTTCTATCTCTGGTATGGGGTGATGAATGTAAGGTCCCAATTTGAACTTTTGTATTAGTTTGGTAATAAACCCTTGGGGGTCATACCTCCACATGAAACTGTTTTGGAACTTCATTCATTGCACAATCTGATCTGCTTCCTACCCTGCTTCTCTAGAATTGCAAATGAAAGGACCTAACTGATTTTTGACCTCGAACTAAGTTCTTTTCTTGGCTGAGACAAAGTTTACTTCATCAGATTTCATTATCTGCCTATAATACTCTAGAGAAAATAACCTCATAGGGAGGTATTTGGGCAGTTTGTATGGGGCAAGCTGGCAACCATAGATTCTTATCTCAGTGTGGTTTTGATAAAGGTACCAATCTCCCACCTTACTATGCTTGGACAATTAGAGGACTCTTTTGATTTCTTGACTTATCCTGGGTGGAGGGCTTCCTGTCAGCATGGTCACGACTGGATGGACAAAAGAGTCAATGAAGTATGTATAAGTGTATGGTGATGAATACTTGTGGAATAATGGTGTCCAAAATATAACAAACGTGGGTTGGCCTTTAGTATCCAACTTCTAGATGGTGAAGGGAAATTTGTCTAACTGATAATACAAAAACATGTTGTATAGTACAGATGAGTACTTGAATACTCTTTCATTGTGCATTCTAGTAAATTATTCATGCACCCTCTCAGCCATGAACTAGGCATAATTGTACAAAGTAGCAGGAGGCTTTCCTTGGGTGAAAATGGACATGAAAGCCAGGATGAGCTCATCAACAAATTCATCAATGGTACAGGCCAGGATACATGATATCATGGTTATAATTTGCTTGCCTCTTTCATAGAAAATGGTAGAAACATATGGAGGGGCATCTTTAGGAATGTGATGCTCTTCTACAATGAAAGTTTGGAATATTTGGGCCAATCTAGAGGGACTCAATTTGGTGTACTAGTCTAACAAATCCCCAATGGAGAGTGGGGTCAGGTTTGGACCTCGTTGGACTTGCAACATCTCATTAATTGATTCAGCTGTAATAGTAAACAAGACTTTTTGGTCTAGGGACATTATAGCTCTCTGGCTAGGAATGTAACAAGCATTGCACATATGGACAATCTCAGCAAATATATGTACTTGTGGAAACTAGTATTTGGGAAAATTGGAGTCCCAAAGGCCAATGTCATCAGAATGGTTTAAATATTTGTCCTTACTCAAACAATGAATTTTGAGCAAGACTTGATAGGGGCTTGTGTCTCTGATTTGAAAATCCCTGTTTGCCAGGGGAAGGTGTTCAAGGTCCAAATGGGGCGTCGTGACAGGTTTGACATCCATGGCGACAAGGGCAGCCATAATTCAGTTCTTGTGGATTTGAATTTTGCTATATTGTTTTGTATCAGAGGTTTTGAAGGAGACTTGGAAGTTTTCAGAAGGGTTTGGGCACACACTTTTAAATTTAAAGTAATTTCAATCAATTTTACTTAATTAAAACACTTTAAAAACTGAACGTTTTCAAATTGAAAGGGTTATCTAGTAAATTGTCTTCAAATACCTGGAATTAGGGTGAATTAGCTTCAAATGCGGTGTTCTCGGCAACTGTAGAAGTTTGAATGGCTTTGGTACGAACTGAGAGGTTGATTGGGGTCTCTACAGCTTCTTCGAGAGTGGAATTTGAGGTCTATTGGCGATTTCAACATGTGAAAGTGTTACAATGGTTTGCAGAGGTTTACAAAGAAAATAAGAGAAAAAGGAAAAATAGGGCTTCTTAGCCTTTTTATTGAACAACTGTCACTTTTTGGCGGGTAATTTACACATGAATAGTGGGTGGTTTTTTGGGTTGAGCGGGGAGGCAGTTCCCCTAGCCATCGCACTGCTTTCATGGAGGAGGCGGTATTTAGGAGGGGTCACCCGATCTATGCTAGCGCTTGACACATAGAAGAGATGGGGTCAGGAAAAACCACTTTATCGGGCGGGTAACGGTCGAACATCGGGTGAACTCGATATTGCTATGGACCGTCAGATGTGGGAGCTAAGGATCGAACGACAGCCGGTTGACGGTTGTGCATGGATGAAATGAGTATAGGTTTAGGGGAGGCCAGGGGCTTTAACGCTTGGCAGTTTGGGATTAATTACAAGTTAATCATGGGTTTAAATGATCAGGCGGGGCTTAATGATGGGACTACTTTAGCTTTATCATGAAGTGGTGAATTAAATGGGTTTTGTCATGAATATGGGGTAAAAGCATAGTTTATAGCTAAACTAAGGGTTGGGATATTATATAGGAGATTTAATTATATACGGGAAAAGGTATATTGGGAACTATAGTATTATGTTAAGAGTTAATATGAAATGAAATGAGGGGAGTGAACATACCCCTAAGCATAAATGTAATGTTTGCACATTTTATTCACATACACTTAGGATAAAACCTTTTTGTGTTTATTTTGAATGAAATGGAATTTAACATGAGGTTATTTACTTTTCATTGGCAAATTGAGTTTAACCTTAAGAAAAGGGGTTTTATTAGGGTAATGAGGGGAAATGAATTTTATGAAGGGAATTCTAACACTTGATGTCCACAAGTCATTAAGTCGAGGGTTCGGTCCCACCAAAAGTCAGAGAAATGCTCTGAGCCTTTATGACTTGAAGGATTTTTAGTACTAAAACTTACTTGTGGATGGGGAAATTAGTAAGTAAAGGGATGAAATGAATGAGTGGGAGTTAATGAAATGAACTTGTAAACCATTTTTTTTTCTTTCTTAACTGCTCATGAACATTGAAACATATAATTAAGCATAATAAATGTGCTTTTATCCAATCAACCTTATACTTCAACGACCTTTCTTCTACTTACCCATTACTTACCTTAACATTTTTTCTTCACTTATTTGGGTGCATTTAGGCTAGCAGACCGTTATCATTCATTTTTCTTTTGAAAAGTAAACCATCTAATTCTAACCTTATATCATCCAAGGGCTCAGATTAAACTGATGAGCTCCTTTTATTTTCTCTACCTATCTAATGATCTGCCAAGATTAAGATGTTTGGTCAGATTTTATTCTCTAACTATAAACATAAAATTTAAAGCATGAAATAATCAAGATTAAGCAGTTTGGCTACCATGGGTTGTGGCATGTATGACAAGCTACACATAACCATTATTTAAGACAGTAAAGTAGTAAAATAGTAGTGGCATTTAGACTTTCACACTTTCATGATCTGTTTTTGTTTTTGGGGTTCATATTTTTTTTATTTTTGTTCTTTTCTTATTCTTTTTTTCTTTGATATTTCTTTTAGGACATACCCTCTCTACATTTTTTAAATTTTTTATATGGAAAACATTTGCAGAAGGCAAAGGTATGTACAATATTATAAGGCTTAACCTTAGCCAATTCAAAATTATGAATCCTATCACTATAGGACTCTAATAGTGGCTCCACATGGGGATGGCATTTCCTAGTAAAATGTCAAGAACTCTAAAGATCAGTAGCCTTTGAATTGTGGTTGAAGTTACCTTGCAAACTGTCCTTCTGTGAATCTGCATTATTAATACTTATGACGGTAAATGTTTTAAAGCTTATGGCATTCTCTCCGGGCTTCAACTTCAAAGGATTACCATCCAATCCAATCTACACTCTGCAATGTTATGTACAATGATGGAAAATAAAGTAAACTATTATAGGTCAGTGGAAAAGTAGTGCTTCAACATCCTACCATTAACGGGTCCTTCTAGTAGATCTAATCCATCTATGTTTCTCAAGAAAGAGGCATTGTTGCCTCTGTAGCCAAAAATGGCATAAGGCCCCTACCATAGAAAATCAAATTTTCCATGCTTGCCTTTATCTTCTCTCCTTGAATCCCACTTAAGGACTTTGTCTCCTATGTGAAAATCATTTGCTTTAGTCTTTTTATCGAAGACTTTCTTAATCATTTCCTGGATTATTTATGATTTTTCATAAACTTCTTCCCCGGTCTACTGCAGGTGTATAGTTTTGTTTATTCTTATTTGAATGTAATTCAGTTCGACCTGTAATTCCTGGAGTATTTTCATGACTATCACTCCCAGGGATGATGGGAAAACTACATCCATCCCATAAACCAGTTGATAGGGTGATGTTCCAATGGACTTTTTAGTAGTCAGTCTATCTACCCATAAGGCATTGACTAACTTCTTGTTCCATGTCTTTTTACTATCCCCCATTAACTTTTTGATAATATTGACCAGGCTTTTGTTGGATGACTCTTCTAGTCCATTACCTTGAGGGTAATAAGTTGTGGAATGGCCAAGGGTGATATGTTACTTGTTACATAAATGTATCATTCTTTTGGACTTAAAGGTTGTTGCATTATCAGTAATGAGCTTCTGGGGACATCCAAATCTTGAAAGGATATTACTCTCTAGGAAGGTGATTATGACAGTGTTTGTGGCTTGCCTAGAAGGTATGGCCTCTATCTATTTGGTAAAATAGTCTGTGGTTGTTAGAATCCACTTGTGCTGAGCTGAGGATGGGGGTGTATTTCTCCAATGAAGTCTAACCCCTATTGTTGAAATGGCATCTCAGTTGAAATTGGTTTAAGAGGCAAGGGTAACAGTTTCCTCTTTCCCTCAAAAATCTGGCATTTATGACAGGAGGTCACATGTTTTTTGACATCTACAAACAAAGTAGGCCAGTAAAAACCAGCCCTCAAAATCTTGTCAGCAGTACTCTTCCAGTACAAGTGTCCTCCGTAATCCCTTGCATGAAACTCTTGTAAAATATTGTCAGCTTCATCTTTTAATAAATACCATTATTGTCCTTCCAAAAAAATGCATTATCATAACACAATATCTCAATGACTTCATTTTTAAGAAACTAGCTTTAGTTCTTGTCAATCCAAGAGGAGCTTGTAAATTTAGTAATACAAATGTAATATCTACATACCATGGTGAATCAGTAAACGGTTCACTAATCTGTGGAGTCACCATCTCCTCCTGATCATCAAGGGCACTAATGAAGTTGATATCAAGGGCATGACAGTTCGATTCAGCCATGAGTTTGGCTAAACCTTGGCCTTTGATAAGGTTGGTGGGTTTTATCTCTATGTCATATTCCAATATTGTGGCAATCCATTTGCCTCTTTTTCCTTCAAGCCCATTTTGATTCAAAATGTCCTTAACTACAGAGTTTGGAACATAAGCAATTATGTGAGAGTACAAAATGTATACTCTGAAATATTTGATAGCTTTAACCAAAGCTAATACGTATTTTTCCATGATATTGTATTTAAGTGTGGCATCTCTTAAGGATTTACTAAATAATGTTATTGGCTATTCATATCCTTGATTGTTCTTTTGCAGCAAGATTGCTGCAATGGTGTGTTGTGAAGCAAAAGAAAAAATACTAAAATCTTTGTTAAAGTCAGGACTAATCAAGACTAGAGTCTTGGTTAATGCTTCCTTAATAGCTTCAAAGGATTGTTTGGCCTCCAATGTCCATTTGATTGACGAGTCCTTTCTTAGCATGTTATTCAACTCCCTAATTAATTATGGTAGGTTTGAGATGAATCTCCCAAGAAAATAAGTTTACCTAGAAATGATTGTAGCTCTTTAATGTTTTGGGGATGGGAAAAGGTCAAAATGGCTTCTATTCTAGCAGGGTCTATGCTAATCCCATATTTGGATATGATGTGTCCTAACATCTTTCCCCCTTCTAGACTGAAAAGTGTCTTTTTAGGATTTAAATTAATCCCAAATTACCTGCATTTGATAAATACTCTTCTCAGGTGACCTAAGTGTTCATTGTCTGATTTAGAGAAGACTGTAATATCATCCTGGTATACTACTAAGAAATCATGGATTTCCTTGGCGAAAGCTATATCCATAGCTCTTTGAAATGTGGCACCTGCATTCATTAATCGAAAGGGCATATTCAAATACGAGAAGGTGCACCAAGGAGTAGTAAACGCAATTTTAACTTGGTCCTCAGGTTGGACTAATATCTGGTTATAGCCAGAGAATCCATCTAACAGTGAAATCCTAGATGAGCCCACTACCCTTTGCAATATATGATCCATTTTTGGTAATGGGTAGTTGTCCTTTAAAGATACCTTGTTTAAGTTTCTAAAATCTACACAAAGTCTAATTTCACTTGTCTTTTTCCTAGTTGCAACTAAGTTTGAAATCCAGTCTGAGTATCTAATGGGTGCTATTATTTGGGCATCAAACATTATTTTAACCTATTTTCTATGGATGGCATAAGAACTGGGTTTATCCTTCTTAGTTTCTGTTTGAAAGGTGTATGATCTTCTTTTAGAGGTATTTTGTGTTGGATTATGCTGGTGTCATAAGATTTTATGTCTTCATAACTCCAGGAAAATACATCCTGGAACTCCTTAAACAGGTTTATATATTTGACCTTTTCCTTTGGGGGTAAGGCTTTAGATATCTTGATGAGTTTTGGTTTATCCTCAGTTCCTATGTTAACCTCTTCTATGTCAGCTCTTAGAGGTTCCATCTTGGGTTTCCTATCTACATCATTAGAGTCAAACAAATCCTCTAAAGGTGCTAATCCTTTAGGAAAAAAAAAAAAAATTCAAATTAAGAATCTTTGGATCGTCATCCATTATTTCATCTATCTCTACATTCTCTAAACTATCTATCTCTACTTTAGTAAATTTAGTTGGTTCATGTACATCAAAAATATTTACATCTAAGCTGCTTTCTATATTATCTATTGTACAGTCAGTATCTATCTTGCAATTCTGAAATTATCCTTCATTGTTCATGAAATCATAGATCTAGGAGTCGTGGGATAAAATCTACCAATACTTAAGGTTATCTGGTATAACAGCCCTATGTTTGACTTATATAGTGTATTGGTGGTTTGGTTGGAATGGAAATTTACAAGTACTAGCAAAGGTGGCCAGACTGTGGGCCTGCATATTTTGTTTTTTGGGAATGGCAGCAAAGTTTTATTTGAGGAGATCCTTGACCAAGTCTAAAACAGTATCCCTATATCTACCAAGCCTAGGGTTGTTTACAAAATATTCACCACTGATTTGTTTCATAATCAGCTCTGAGTCTCCCGTGATAGAAACTCTTTTGGCTTCCAATTTCCTAACCAATTGTAACCCTAGAATCAGGGCTTCATATTCAGCCATCTTATTGGTACATATGAAGTTCAATCTAAAAGCATGTCCCTCAACATGGTTATTTTCCATATTATGGATCCACACTCCTACACCAACCCCTAACCTATTTACAGACCCATCAAAATCTAAATGCCAATGTGATTCATGGAATATGTTCTCACTGCCGGTTGTCCTGTACTTAAGGTCTTTGGCTGTGATTTCCTTTTTATCAATTTCTGGATTGTATAAGATGAAGGAGTCCATATCTAAGTGCATGACTTGGTCAAATTCAAGAATAGGACTTATGTGTCGAATAGCAGTGAGCTTAAGAATCTTGTATTGAGGGAGTTTCATGCCAAGTCATATTCAGGTCACCCAAAGTATGAAAAGACTTTGACAGTTGTTAATAAGTTCTATCATTAGCTTAACTTGAAGAAATAGGTGGCTAAGTTTGTTGCGAGAGGTAAAAGGATCTAGGTGGTTTATTATAGCCTATTTTGATTCCATATTGGAAATGGGAGGTCATTTCCATGGACTTCATTACAGGTTTGTCAAGGACACTGAAGCAACATGATTCCATAATTTTTGTGGTTGAAAGTTTAAGGTAGCTTAGTTCATTGTAGTTAAGTCTACTAATTCAACCAATGAGGTAGCTCAGGTTTTCATCAAGGAGATAGTAAGATTACATGGTGTTCCTCAGAAGATAATATTAGACAGAGATTCCAAGTTCACTTCCAAGTTTTGGAAGGAGTTGTTTGCAGGTTTGGTGATAAAGTTAGCTTCTAGTATAGCTTATCATTAGTAAACAGATGGAAAAACACAGAGAGTCAACAGGATTCTTGAGGACATGTTGAAGATGTACGTTATGTTGAGGATTCCTTGAAGATTTGTCTGTTTGAGGTTCTTTACGAACGGAATTGTAATACTCCCATCAATTGGAGAGATATAGTGAACAGGGTATTGATTGAACCAGACATGTTGGCAGAGATGGAATAGGAAATATAGGTTATCAAAAGGAATTTAAAGGCAACACAGGACAAGCAGAAGAGTTATGCAAATTAGCACAGGTCATTCAGGGAGTTTGAGGTTGGGGACCATGTGTACGTGTGCATCAAGCCTAAGAATAGCTCCTTGCATATTGGGTCATGTGCCAAGCTAGAACCTCGGTATTTTGGGGCCTTTTGAAATCCTTGACAGGATTGGAGAAGCGGCCTATAGACTTGCACTATCTTCGATAGTGAAATTCCACTATGTTTTCCATGTTTCATTGCTTAAGAAGTATATCCATGATGTTGATCATGTGATTGACTAGTCTGTATTGCAGGTGTAACTAGATGGAGAATTCCAGCTAGAACCACAACGCATATTGTAGCAGAAATATCTCATGCTCTAAAACAGAGAAATAGAGTAATTAAAATTACAGTGGAAGCACATTGCACCAGAAGAAGCTTCTTCAGAGATGGCATATCAGATGTAGGATTTATATCCTTCATTATTTGTTGGTTCAAGCAAATGAGTTTTTGGTATATGTATGTATATATGTGTATGATTGTAGATATGGTAATGATTTGTGTTATAAAGCTCCAATAAGCAGTATGATTGTCATGTTTTTCATTTGGTCATAGGTGTCATAGAACACCAAGGATATTTTTCCCCTAAGGGAGGGGTTTTTAACAACCCCAAGTTAAAATTTCATGTAATAAAGGAAAAATACGACCCAGGTCGCGAGACATGTATTCCAAGTTGGATGTTGGGAAAATCATTGTAGTGGGCATCACTTTCAGTTTATTAATGGCTATGGAAATTAGGAAAGGCAAAGAGGAAATAATTGGTATTTATTTATGAGAAATAAAGGAAAATATGAGAAAAGGAAGGTGAAGAGACACAAATTTTCATGCTAAGGAAATTAGAAGGAAAATGAAGAAAATAGAGACATCAATGATAAAAGGCTTCAGAGAAACAATTCACATATTTTTTTAGTTTTAGCTTGGGTCAAGTGCGAAAGAGAGACAGAGCACCAAGAGGAGAAGAAAGAAATCAAGCAAGGGAAGGAAAAGGAAAGCAAAGGACAAGTAATTACAAGCAAGGAAAGCAAAGGAAAGCAAAGAGAAGGTTGGATGAGTGGCTTTAGCAGGAAGATTTTGTAGGTAACAGGTAGCTGTTATAGCTCCAAATCTCACCATTATGGTTTGTGATGCTACACCCATGGCCTAGGGCAACCCCTCCTTCCAGACCTGGTCCAAAATCTAAAAAACAGTGTTTTAT
>APFE031725706.1:10867-39660 GCA_000404065.3 Pinus taeda | reverse complement strand
GGAAACTAGTGATCACGGAGGCTCCAAAATTGACTTAGGAAAAAACATTTGGAGGGTTGTTATTACAGTGACAATAACATGATATAGTTTCTTTGAGTAGTGTTGAAATGAATATGTTGCTACAAGAAGAGTTTATTGGGAAGAATTTTGGCTCAGGAAGTTGTTATCAAACTTGTTTGAAGGACCAATTAACCCTACATGGATATATTGTGATAATGAAAATTGTATAAGATAGACGGAAGACCTAGTTTTTCATACTAGGAAGAAGCATATACACAACAAGTACCACTATGTTAGAATCTTAGTATGAGATGGGATCGTGGAACTGTACTATCTACCTACAGATGAACGTGTAGCAGATATTTTGACTAAAGCGTTTACAAACAAGAAGCTTCAGTAATTGAGAGGTAAGCTTGATTTGGTGGATATCACTTCCCTAATTAATAGGGAATGATATTGCATAGTTCTTGTCTTTATGGGTCAGGCACTAGACTAGGAATAATAACCGTAAGTCTTAGTGAAGGCCATAAATAAATATTGGAGTCCTAAAGATTTGATAAGAATATAGATTGAAACTTCATATCAATTATAGAATCGAGGAAAATCAATTGGTGACCCATGCTCTTTGAGGATGTGGTAGGGCATCAAAGATAAGAGTACTCGAAGAGGACTAATATTCTTTGAGGATCTAGGTTTGGAAATCCAAGATAAGAATAGTCCTAAAAGGACATACCTTGTGGACATCTAGATGGGGTATGTGTTTTTTTTTGCCTTGAGAGGTAGTGTGGAAAATCACGTAAATCCTCCTAACATAATTCAAGGTGATATTGTCTAGTTAAGGCCTTCAAGAACAATGCTCATTATCAAAAAGATGATTGACAAAGATGGATTAGAAATCCAACTCTTCTTATGGGAATTTTTCAAGATTGATATTACTTGTACCATGTATTGGGATTATGAACACCTCCCTAGTTAAGAGGGAGTGTTGAAAATTGTAACTAGGCTTGGTCTCCATAATAACCTCATTGTAAATCATGACATTGTATATTTTTTATAAAGAAATAAAAAGAAATAAAACGGAATTATATTTTATTTTGGAGTATGGGTTTCATACTCAAGTTTGATTCAAAAGCATGTTCTTCATGCTTTTAGGTATTTTAGGTCTTTCTAGGATAAATAATAATATTGGTCATGTGTCATAGTCCCATTTAGACTCATTGTAATACATAATTTTTTTTTTTTTTGTCAAGAAAAAGCCATGAATAAGCCCAAGACGAAGTTGGCCCAAGAAGAATATCAAG
The DNA here is from genome assembly GCA_000404065.3 of Pinus taeda. NCBI lineage: Eukaryota > Viridiplantae > Streptophyta > Pinopsida > Pinales > Pinaceae > Pinus > Pinus taeda. The sequence goes on along the minus strand of APFE031725706.1, from coordinate 38,359 downwards.
TCATCCTAAAGGGAGGGAATTCAACCCTCAAGAAATGCTATATATATGAGAGGATCTCGACTCATTTGGACACTCATCTCACACAATTGTGATCTGCAATAGCGAAGAAGAGAGAGAAGAGAAGGAGAATGAAGAAGAGGAGTAGAAGTTGAAGTTTGCTAAAGATTCTCTTTTCATGTCTCGTTAGGGTTTATAAAGCTGCCAATTGTAGGAATTCATGATTATAGGAATTCATGTGTGTGTTATCACCAAAAATTGATCATCTAGCCATAATTTACTAGATGGATCGAAGTACACCATGTAGGGCCAATTTTACCATAGTAAAATTGCTTTCACTGTGAGAAATTGCTTAATAAACCACATTTGTTAAGTCATTTATAATTAAACCCATGTAGAGTAATTAAATAAATCACTATTTATTTAATTATCTTCTAGGAATAAGTAATTAAACCATTGTTTAACTAATATTCCTTTCACATTTGACCCAGTTACGAGAAATAAATAGATAAATCATTAATTATCTTATTTTTCTATAGGAATAATTAATTAATCACCAATTAGTTATTATTCCATGACTAAATCCCCTAGGAATACTTAAATAAATCATTATTTGTTTATTATTCCTTAACCACATTTCTTGAGATGATAAATAAATCATGTATTTATTCATTATTTCTAAATAAAAGTTTAAATACTTTTTCCCACTAACCAAATATAATAGAGTATTCCAAATGGTTAAATCTAGAATGGGGTTAATAATATTTTATTATTACGAATTATTCGAGGATAACCTAATGTTTTGTTATAATAGAAGGGTTTTACATTCATTCTTCACTTTGATTATTTTCATTGTTGCACTCACTGTTGTAGCTCTAATTATTATCATTCTCGCACACAATATTCTTTTTCATTTGAGTTCTCATTGAGCTCAAACATTTTGTTTGCTGGGTTTTACACATTATAGAGGAGAGAGACTCTACAAAAGCTGAAGACATTGAGGATAACCAAGAACCCATCCCATAGAGGGGGACTCGTAAAATTATTTGTTCCCTTCATAGGTGTTGTTTAATAAAATATATTCTTTATATATCTAGTTTCCATTGGATTATTGGAGTTATTTGCGCTTATTTTACTATTCCATTTTGCTGTTTAACTATTTATGTGGCATAGATAAGGGCTTTGGCAGGTTTTTTTTCTATCATTTACTGCAGATCTACACTTTTTAACATCCATTTTCATTGTTAGGGTTGTTTCTCATCCATAACCTAAAGTAGTTTCTTTTCATACACATTCAAGAAGAATTCTACATAACAAATTGGTGATTACATTGAGGAATTTCTGATTGTCGCTAACAAATCGGTGACTCCATTGCGTTTTTAATTCTGATTAAGAAACTGAGGTGACCTTATGTTTTCAGCTTAGGGTTTTTCTTTTTCAGTCTCTTAATGCTTTTTACTAGAATTCTAACCCTATATTAGTCAAATTTCTCACTTTCATAAGTTTTCTCGTCATTTCCATAGGTCACAAGAACCAATCGTGACATGGAAGGAAAATTTTTCTGAGACTTGTTGCTCGAGAACTGAGGAGTAGAAATCATACTTTTTTCCCCAAAAGTGTGATCTGGAGGTACAAAGTGCACTTTATAGCCCAAAACATGTGATATCCCCCTAAACAGGTCAATACCTGTGATTTTAGGGATTTTGGGATTTTTTCTGATCTGTTTTTGGGTTTTGTCGAGAACTGTCTGCTGGGTTGTTAACCATTGTCTTAGCCTGATTAGGCTTTTATCTACTCTGTTTCACTTGTCAAAGTGGAATTTATCCCCTTAGGGCTTCTAGTATGCTTCCACCTTTATAGGAGGAGCTTAGCTAAGTAAGAAATTTGAGTTTTTGTAGAGCTTTTAGCCATATTTTCTAGATTTGTAGCTTCCTTTTTCAGATCTTCATAGATAGGTTGTTTCCATCCAAATTTTCATCTTGAACCTTGTTTGGTCATTAGCCTTAGGGTGCCACTATTTTCCCTAAGTTTCACACCCATATCCCTATCTTTTTGCAACTATTTCCTCCCTCATTTTTTGTTGTTATTGCACCACTTTCCAGTAGCATAGTGTCATTTGATCCCAGTCACACCGACACTTAGATATCTTCACCCTTTTCATGTGTTTTAAGTTGATTTCACCACCAACCAACACAGTGTTTGCAAACCTAGTTTGGGTGGGGTTTAGATAGTTGATTTGTTGTTTATTTTCAGTTTATTTCAACAATATTTTTCTTTTTTCAAACAAGATCTGGGCTTAATTAATAAACACGAACACACAAGCACACCTTAAGTGAAGGGCGCTTGGTTTACACTGCCAAGCCAATAATTAACTTAATTAATTTATCTCCCCACACAGAGACAAAAACATCTTGTTTATCTCCCTTCCCCATTTCCGTGTCACTTGTGTCTTACAACCATTGCACCACCAAGGCATTTGTCGCAAAGACTCTTCGGACTTCATCCCCAGTTTTTGATTGGACGTATTACTCCTCCCCACAGGGTTCCAGATAATCATTCCCTGAGTCCCCATAATGACTCTTCTTCTCGTTCATTTGATTCCTCATCCGATTCTAAGCTTCCTTCACCACATACCATCATCATGTCAGGACCCACTGTAGGTGGAGGAAACCAACTTGGTGTTGGCTTTGGTTCCACCTTAGTAGTCACATCTAGAGAAACCGTTACAAGAACCATTCTGGCAACTCCAATGCTACCTTTCATGGTTGGGTTAAGCCTCCCAGAATTTAGCCAGTTGATTAATGACCCTATACACCAAGATGTTAGTTTGCCGGCTATGCCAGCTAAGCTTCCCTTCGACATTCCCAAGTTTGAGGGTAATTTTGGAGAGGACCCCACCAATTACGTCTGCTCCTTCCATATGTGGTGTTCCTCCAATTCCATCACTGATGATTCCATTCATCTTTGGTTGTTCCAACGCATGCTCACTAGAGATGTTGCAAAGTGGTATGTTGACAAGCCCACTGCCTCTCATTCCACTTTCATGACACTTGCTAAAGCATTCCTTTCATATTTTTAGTTACCTCTCTAATTCGACACTAGTACAGAGCTCTTGACCACATTCCGTCAGCCCTCTCCCACTCACCTTTTCGATCATGTTCAAGAATGGTGTAGAAAGAGGCACATGTGTCGTGCTCCACACTTCAAAGACCATGTCTTCCTTGATTGGTTTCGTAGGACTCTTTTAGCACCTATTTCCAAAGATGTTGTGTCTCACTTTCCTTAGACATAGGAAGAGGCTCTCTAGACTGCTTCGAGATATGACTTGGTTTATGCTCAATCTCTTTATTCTATATCGGTCTACCAGACCTCCCCCATCCTAGTGGTGCCAATGCACCTGGGGCATCTCATGCCACCGATGGTATCGTTGGAGCTATTTCACATCCTTCACCATATACTCAACAGAGTTATCACTATCTATAAGGGGGCACCAATTCTTCCAACACTTATGCCCCTCCTTCCAGCAACGTATATTCAGGACAAAGCACCTCTTATGCATTCACCCAACCACATCAGTAGATGTCAGGTCCAACTGGTGCTCAACCTGTCTAGTAGACAGTTGCCTCTTCACCATCTTATACCTACTCACTGCCGAGCGCTGCAGACCCTTAGGGATTAGCACCACAGCCTCCCACGCATCCTCAGCCCCAATAGATACTGCCCCCCGAGTCAAGTGTATGCATAGTAGAGTGTGACCAATCCCAAAACTTTGATGAAAAATATTAAAGGAAAAGGTAATAAGGGTAACTAGGGTAACCAAGGTAATCAACCCAATGAACCCTAGGGGAACTAGCCTAACACCAACAACTAGCAATAGGGTGACCAACCCAAGTAGAAAAAGACTATTCGTATGAACAAGCCTTATGCATGTTGTGGTGTACATGGCCATTATACTCAAGAGTGTCCCCTCTTACCCTAGATGTGCCAAATGTGGGAAGCCCAAGTAGCTTCTAGAGGTCAACCGCCCATGCAGCAACCACCTCAAGATCCTGCGCCATCTCAACCTACCGTGCCCAAAAATTATTTCCTTCAGTAAGGATTTGTTGTTGGTCAACCTCAGAAAGGTCAAGCAAACCACCCTCCCCAACCTTCTCATCTTGGTGACTACGAGATCCTCATGATGAATTTTGACAAGGTCAATACCTATGATATCAACTTTCTATCTCAGTCGTGCCCATACGACAAGCCATCAACTTCGTAAATGACTAAGTCTAAAACCAAAGCATCTACTCAGCCTCTTATGACACCAAATAGTCTGTTAAATATCCATCAACCTAAATTTGAGTCAATTCTCAAGATCCCCAAGGGACCGTTATGCCGTAACATGTATTCTAACTAAGCTCCCATACATACAGTATAGTAGAAGACCTTGCACAATCATTGCTTCCATGTCAATGATGGAAGTCCTCCAATCATGCCCATATCAAAAGAAAGATCTAATAACTAATTTGGGTGTTGTATATCCTTCAGATGATCGTATGATTGTGTTTCCTGTTGATATGCGAGAACATCTTCTATTACCTCCATCCATTGCTTTTTAGATACCAGTCAGAGTTCGTAATGCCATCATCTCCCGATGCATTATTGATGAAGGTGCATCCACCTGGATGATGTCCACTACTATTTGGAAGAAAATCAAGTCACCTGAACTATCCCCATCGACCATCACTTTGTGTGCTTGGGACGGTCACTCCTCCCAGCCTCTAGGCATGTATCGCAATTGTCGAGTGACACTTGTAGGCAATACTGTTCATGTAGACATTGGGGTTTTTTGATGCCCCTCTATATTACAACATTCTATTAGGTTGTAGTCACACTTATTCCATGTCATCCGTCATGTATGCGGTTTTCCACAAGATGTGCTTCCCCCATGAAGGGAAGCTCATTACTATCGATTAGTTGATATATTACGAGCTGCCATTGTTAACCTCCCTTGGGTCCATTATCTCATTGATGTTTGGCAAGTAGTCTACCACCCCTCTCACTAGTGTTTCACTCATAGTCTACAAAGGTTACGCCTTGTTAGGTGCTTTCCCTGGTCCTCCCCCTCCCATCTCTCAGCCCAATTCATTGAGTGTCTGCATGTTACAAGCATCATGGGCTGGTCATAAGCAGTCTAGTACCTTTGCTCAATAATCATCTTCTCAACACCCTATTGTTACCATCTCAATTGAGCCATCTGGATCCACCCCACCAGTACCTCCTCCTTTTGTGGGTGTCTCTCTTTTGTTCACACCAAGAACTATTCCTCTAGGTCTAAACCATTCAGGAGCTATTTTGCTGGGACATTACCCTGTAGGATAGATACCTTTCTTGTTTCCTCCTCTTAGAATATTTTTTGTCCCTATCATGGCTTCGTTGAGTCTCCCTAATATGACTTTGGGGATCTTAGTTTGGTACATTGATCCTCCAACGAATATTCCTCCTGGTCAGCTCAGACCATATCATGCTTTGACCTTGGTTCAACCGGCTCCCACAATCCCTGCCATTGCTCCAATTCAACCGCAACCTCAATAGGAACCCACTCCTATTGTGAAAGAATTTGGATAGGGGAGAAAAGCCAAGAAGAAGGAAGCTAAGGAAAAGGCTCCCCAAGCACCTCTAGCTCATAAGCCTCCAAAGTTGACACCTCCATGCACTTTGTGTGATGTCGTTAGCCATGCCACCAGTAACTGTCCCGAGCTTTCTCGTCTCAAACCATTGGTTCATGAAACATTTCCCGAGTCTAATTTCCCTGAGGTCCAAGTTACCTTACCGAATTCAGCCAAAAGACTTAAAATGTTGCACACAAATCACCCTCATGCCTTGTGCGATCATTATGGTCACTATTCCCATTATTTCCCTCATCTCGACGAATTTCGTGATTGTCTTCAATCACTTTGCAAGTTCAAGGCCACTCGTAGTGGATCACCTACTCCTCTACCTGTGGATTTGGTACCACCAGTACATTAGAATAGGGGGACTCTAGTCCCACCATCGTGATCCCTCCCCTTGATGTCGAGATGATGGACTCCATGTTCCATATCCTTTACTTGTCATCATGCTTGAGTTTCTTGCATGAAAACCTATTTGAGGTTTCTATACGCACTTCTATCGAACCTCCTTTATTGGAAATCCAGGTCTTAACATCGGTAGATTTTCCATATACTAGCTTGTCGTCTTCCATTCCAGATGGTGCGTACATGAACCTTCTTTCTTAGGATGATGCACCAGGTATTTCTTCTCCATCATGTAGTCTCTTTTCCTCCAATCCTCCCATATTCCATTCTGATGAGTATATCATGAAAGCCATGACTACCCCTAATTACCCTTGGGATGATATGCACCATTGTGCGTACTTCATCACATATTTGCGAACTCCTCCTGCTAGGGAACATCATTCCCACCTTTGCATACCAGATCAATCCCATTCATCACATATGCTTGTGGGAAATATCCCATGATTGAGAGCATGCTGGTTTTCCCTTGGCCATCTTCTTAATTGTTTAACATAAGTCTCGGCTTAGATCACCACCGGATCTAGGTATGGTCGATTATCCTCCCATTCCTTAGATAGTTTGTCCTACCGGCCTCTCTGGTGAGCCATATTCACATCGCATATCATAGACGTTTGATACCATATTTTCAAATATTCTACTTTATGTCATATCACCTTTACCACATAATCCCCATGTTTGACTTAGTGGGTGAAGATGATTCTAGACCTCCTCTAGTAGTTTATTCTTGTTTTACTCTTCCCTTAATTCTTCACTAGGAACCATCGTTCCAAGAAGCATTAAGGCCATATTTAGACAAGTAAGTCCACTTTCTTGAAAGTCACAGACCCTAATTTCGATGGTCATTTTTTCCACTATGATCTCTACAAGATTTAGGGTCTTCTCCTACTCTCAAATTGGAGGTAAAATGCCCTTTTATAGGAAAACCCACATTTTTTCTATTGCACATTACAACCAAACCATAGCTTAGTTTGATGAACCGTCAGCACCATTGGAAATATCTCAGGGAGTAATATAATGGGTCTCTCTTAGTTTTTTATGATTTGACACTTCATCAGGAAGCCATTTTTCCAAGAAGGGTCACTTTGTCGCCTCTCAAAATCAAATTTCTTCATAAGCGACACTTGTACTTTGGGGGACACCTTCCCTTGGCACTTTTCATCTCACGTGTCAATTTTTGTCATGAGAAACCATCATTTTCTCATGTTTTCATGGTCCCCACTAGGCTTATTTTGTGTGGCATCGTCATCGAGTCACCCTTGTTTAGAGCATCCGTGATGAGTCACCCTTGCATCCATGGAGTCTGTTTCACATCCCATTGTATCATGTCATAATAATCCATCCAATTTTTCATACCATTCACCCTGTGTTGCCCATTTTGGCCTTTAGTCATACTATCCACTATCCCCTCTCGAGTCAAGTTAGTCACTACCAGGTCAACCATGCACTTTATGCTCTAACAAGGGAAGTCGGCTTTTTGTACCTCAATCCCATTTTCTCCATTTTCCCTAGTGTTAGTCCATCAGTCACATTACTGTTTTACCTCATGCCTTAGTTGAGGATCCTCACTGCCTCACCTATGGCGGACCCTATTCTGTCGACACCAGCACATCTATTCTAAAAGAATGACCTAGAGGGTGGTGTATCTTGGTTCCAGCTTCCACTCTTGTTTGGTGCCTCAAATCAAGCAAAGGAATCATTATTTCCATTTGACTTGCTTGTTTCATGCTCCTAATTCATACACATGATGGTATAGTGATGCAGTAGATTGTATTGGTGATTCCCAGGTTTGTGTGAGATGTTTCGGACCTCATTAGGGGGTGGCCCTTCAGGTAGCCCCCCACATGCCCAGATGCTTTCATATTATGCTACAACCTCAGATGTTGTTCCATAGATTTGATGGGTTTGGTTCCTGTCACTTGTAGTGCTCATGACGTACATGTCTCCTTCATATGATCCATTCAGTTTTGGAGAGCCCTTTTCTGTTCAGCAGGGCTTCTTTAGTTGTTATACCCTCCCTCCCACCCATTTTTTGAGAGAAGGGCCATTATATCTCATGTACTCAAATGTTATTGTATTCAGTCCTAGCTCCTTTTTTTTCTAGGTGCATTATGTATGTGGGACACATTGTATTATTTTTTTGGCTCATTTATGCCAACATGTCATGTACCATTCAACATGTCCTTTGTGAAAATAGATGATTAACTGGGTTAATTTAAAAGAAATTACATGCAAATTTATTTCATGCATGATTGCCACTAAGTTAGTTAAGGGAAGTTATGTGGGCTTCTATTTTCTAGGAGTGCGCCCACATGCAACAAGAACATCATGCATGCATTCAAGAAGGGTGCATGTATTTGACAAGAAGGAATCTGCTCAAGGGGGGGAAATGTCTTTGACACGAAGGAATGTGCTCAAGGAGGGTGCAGTTCTTCAACTCGAAGGAGTGGACTCAACACAAAATCATGGCTTCGTCAACTTGAAGTGTGATTTTCTTGCTTTTGTTTTCTTTTGTATGTTTTTTCAAGTGCTTTTATACTATGTTGTTAAAAAGGCTAGTTTATAAGTCATAAAGTCATAAGTCCACCTAACCATGGGCTAGATAACACAAGCACTTCTAAAGGTTAGGTGACGAGACTTAGGAGGATGTAATACTATGAGAAAACATAAGAATCACAAAACAAATAGTGTGACGAACATAAGGGGCTTAAAACGATGGTTCATGTAGGCTCCAGAATTGACTTAGGAAAAAATATTTGGAGGGTCATTATCACAACAACAACAACATGATATAGTTTCTTTAAGTAGTGTTGAGTTGAATATGTTACTACAAGCGGAGTTTGTTGGGAAGCATTTTGGCTTAGGAAGTTGTTATCAAACTTTGTTTGAAGGACCGATTAACCCTACATGGATGTATTGTGATAATGAAATTGGTATAATATTGATGGAAGACCTAGTTTTTCATGTTAGGAAGAAGCATATACACAACAAGTACCACTACATTAGAATCTTGGTATGAGTGGGGTCATGGAGTTGCACTATCTACCTACAGATGAACGTGTAGCATATATTTTGACTAAATCGTTACCAAACAAGAAGCTTGAGTAATTGAGAGGTAAGCTTGATTTGGTGGATATCAGTTCCCTAATTGAGAGGGAATGCTATTAGATAGTTCTTGTCTTTATGGGTTAGGCACTAGATTAGGAATAATAACCGTAATTCTTAGTTTAAGGCCATAAATAAAGATTGGAGTCTTAAGGATTGGATAAGGATTTAGATTGAAACTCTTTAAGGATTATAGAATCGAGGAAAAAAGTTGGTGACCAATGCTCCTTGAGGCTGTGGTAGGGGATCAAAGATAAGAATAGTTGAAGAGGACTGATATTCTTTGAGGGTTCTAGGTTTGGGAATTCAAGATAAGAATAGTCCTAAAAGGACATACCTTGTGGACATCTAGATGGGTTATGTGCCTTGAGAGGTAGTGTGGAAAATCATGTAAATCCTCCTAACATAATTTAAGGTGAGATTGTCTAGTTAAGGCCTTCAAGGACAATGTTGGTTATGAAAAATATGATTGACAAAGATGGATTAGAAATCCAACTCTTCTTATGGGAATTATTCAAGATTGATATTAATTGTACCATTTATTAGGATTATGAATACCTTACTAGTTAGGAGGGAGTATTGAAAATTGTAACTAGGCTCGGTCTTCATAATGACCTCATTGAAAATCACGACATTGTATATTTTTTACAAAGAAATAAAAAGAAATAAAAAGGAATTATATTTTATTTTGGAGTATGGGTTTCGTACTCAAGTTTGAGTCAAAATCATGTTCTTCATGCTTTTAGATATTTTAGGTCTTTCTAGGATAAATAATAATATTGGTGATGTTTCATGGTCCCATTTAGACTCATTGTAACACAAAAAAATATTTTTTTGTCAATAAAAAGCCATGAATAATCCCAAGACAAAGTTGGCCCAAGAAGCATAACAAGTCATCCTAAAGGGAGGGAATTCCACCCTCAAGAAATGCTATATAAATGACAGGATCTTGACTCATTTGGACATTCATCTCACATAATTTTGATCTACAATAGCGAAGAAGAGAGAGAAGAGAAGGAGGATGAAGAAGAGGAGCAAAAGTTGAAGTTTGCTAAAGATTCTCTTTTCATGTCTCGTTAGGGTTTATAAAGATGCCAATTGTAGGAATTCGTGATTATAGGAATTCACGTGTGTGTTATACCCAAAAATTGATTATCTAGCCATAATTTACTAGATGGATTGAAGTACACCATGTAGGGCCAATTTTACCATAGTAAAATTGCTTTCATTGTGAGAAATTACTTAATAAACCACATTTGTTAAGTCATTTATAATTAAACCCATGAAGAATAATTAAATAAATCATTATTTAATTATGTTCTAGGAATAATTAATTAGACCATTGTTTAACTAATATTCCTTGTCATATTTGACCTAGTTATGAGAAATAAATAGATAAATCATTAATTATCTCATTTTTTCTAGAAATAATTAATTAGTCACTAATTAGTTATTATTCCTTGTCAAGTTTGACTAAATCCCCTAGGAATACTTAAATAAATCATTTTTTTTTCTTCCTTAACCATGTTTCTTGAAATGATAAATAAATCATTTATTTATTTATTATTTCTAAGTAAAAGTTTAAATACTTTTTTCCCTCTAAGCAAATATAATATAATATTCCAAATGGTTAATTCTAGAATGGGGTTAAAATTATTTTATTATTGCTCTACATTCTAGGATAACTTAATATTTTGTTATAAATAGAAGGGTTTACATTCATTCGTCACTTTTGATTATTTTCATTGTTGCGCTCATTGTTGTAGCTCTAATTATTATCAATGTCGCACACCATATTATTTTTCATTTGAGTTCTCATTGAGCTCGAACATTTTGTTTGCTAGATTTTACACATTATAGAGGATAGAGACTCTACAAAAAATGAAGATGTTGAGGATAGCCAAGAACCCATCCCATAGAGGGGGACTGGTAACATTATTTGTTCCCTTCACAGGTGTTGTTTAATCCCCTAGGAATACTTAAATAAATCATTATTTTTTTATTATTCCTTAACCATATTTCTTGAGATGATAAATAAATCATTTATTTATTTATTATTTCTAAATAAAAGTTTAAATACTTTTTCCCTCTAACCAAATATAATAAAATATTCCAAATGGTTAATTCTAGAAAGGGGTTAATAATATTTTATTATTGTGAGGATAACCTAATATTTTTTTTACAAATAGAAAGGTTTTACATTCATTCTTCACTTTTGGTTATTTTCATTGTTTCACTCATTGTTGTAGCTCTGATTATTATCGTTGTCGCACACCATCTTCTTTTTCATTTGAGTTCTCGTTGAAATCAAACGTTTTTTTTGTTGGGTTTTACACATTATAGAGGAGAGAGACTCTACAAAAGCTGAAGACATTGAGGATAGCCAAGAAACCATCCCATAGAGTGGCACCAATAACATTATTTTTTCCCTTCACAGGTGTTGTTTAATAGAATATATTCTTTATATATCTGGTTTCCATTGGATTATTAGAGTTATTTGTGCTCATTTTACTATTCAATTTTGATGTTTGACTATTTCTGTGGCATAAATCAGGGCTTTGGTAGGTTTTGTTTCTATCATTTGCTGCATATCTACACTATTTAACAACCATTTTCATTATTAGGGTTGTTTCTCATCTACAACCTAAAGTAGTTTCTTTTTGTACACATTCAAGAAGAATTCTACATAATAGTGTGATTATAGGAATTCGTGTGTGATTATAGGAATTTGCAATTATAAGAAATGATAATTGCAGGGCCAAAGTTCTAAAGAAGTTGTTGGAGGCCAAACTTGCAGGGCCAAAATTTTGAAGCAGTTGTAGCAAGTCGAAGTTGCAACATCAAAGAAGTAGTATCAAAGTTCTGGAAGTTTTCTTGAAGAAGATCTTGTTGGGGGTTGGCTTGGGGCTTGGAGGGTTTGTTGGATTTGGTCTTTGGGTCTTGGAAGTATCTTTGTAAGCAGATTCTAAAGAAGAAGAGAAGCATTTTCTGGGTTTTTCCCCGGATTGGAGCCTATATTTTGTGTACTCTCTCTCTTTTTGATATTCATTTTTTTTCGGTAATTTCTTGATGAAAAAAATTAAAGAAGTAATAAAACACCAACTAATATGACAAGTAATTAGGAAGATAAGGAAAATAAGTTATAATCTACAAGTATCCATATTTTCCAACACTATAGAGTATATCTAAGATTAGAAAGGTCCATTACACTCTTTTGTATCCTTCTGCTACCTTCTCCCAGCTTCAAACTATTTTAGAACCCTTATATTGCTCTCGCATATAATCCTATAGAAATACAAGGCATCCTGTAGCATCTTGTAGCAATCTCGTAACACTTCACATAATTGAATAGAACTTGGCTAGAAATTCCTCTTAAGCCTATTTTTTTGCTTTTCATCACTTAAAAATATCCCCTAAGCCTTGGAGTCCAACTAGAAGAGACCAGATACCTTTACATATCATATTTTCATCATTGTAGCTTTAAAGATGCAATTAGGGTTTATTATTTTGGTTAAGTATTAAGTAGCATCTAAATAGTTTACATTGATTACCTTTGAGCATTTGATGGCTTCTACAAGTAGAGTAGAATTTAATTTGAATGAAATAGTTTATCCTTTCTTTCTAGCACTTACTTTCATGCAACTATTTTAGCTTTACATTCCTGTCATTTGATTTTTGTGAAATAGAATTAGGGTTTCCTTTCCCAACATTTCTTTTCCTACAAATAGATTAAAGTTTCCTTGATGTAGTAGGACAAGTAAAGTTTCAATTACCTATTTTATTGAAAAAGTTAAGTTAAGTAGTTTCCTTCCATGGAATTTTGCAAAATGGTGTTTGCACATTTTATTTTAATCCATTGCTTTAGAGAAACCTAGGTAGAAATCCTGCTCACTGTGCATATAACACTATCACCTCTTAAGTTTATATGAACTCCATATTAATCAAATATATTAGCCATGCAAGTTGCAACACTTGTTGTAGTACTAAGACTCAACACTTTTTGGCACCATTTTCGGGGAGATGTTGAAGTAGGTACAACTTTATACTTTAGATTTTCTTTCTTTTGCATTACATTTCCTGAAAAAGTAACGTTTTTTTTATTATCAATGTTTTTATTGATAAAAAATCCAAAAAAAGAAAAAAAAATATATATATATATTTCATGGCTTATAGAGCTAGAGAAAACTTAGGGAAATTTATTCCTGAAACCTTGAACATTATAAGCATTCAACCTTCACTTTTTTGTGACTGTGGACCTCCTCCTAAGACCACAAAGGATTTGGAGAACTTCTTGGGTGAGAAACCAAATATTTTTGAAGATCCCATAGATGAAGAAGAACCTCCATCACCCATTGAAGGAATGACTGGAAATAGGTAGCTTGAATTATTTCCTACAGGGATACCAGTGGGGAAGAAAGAATGAATAATATTAACCCTACTTCCCTTCCACATTTTCATGGCTTGGATTCTGAAGATCCTGACACCTTCATGTTTTAATTTCTATTGTATATAGGACATATGACTACACCTCCAATGAATATAAAATTAAATTGTTTCCTTCGAACCTTAAGGATGCAACCTTGCACTAGTTAATGAGTTTGGAAGGAGGTAGTATCACTAGTTGGGCTCAAATGTAGCAAGAAATCAGCCATGAATAAAAATATTATTATAGAGAAAGGGAAAAAAAATGATAAATCTTCAAGATGAGTCAAGGGTTATATGAGTCCCTAGAGAACTTTGAAGAAATATTTCAGCTGAGCTATAGAAGGGCTAATTGCATCCTTGATCCAGGGTCAGTGAAGATAGTGTTACTTTGAGAACCCAGAGAAAATTTAATGGAGACCATCAACATGCTACCTAATGGAGATATTTACGAGCTCAATTATGAGGAAATCAAGAATCTGTTCAAGAACAACTAATGGCTATAAGAAAGAGGGGCAGATCCAGCTAAGGTTTGGTAAGCCCTTCACCTTCTACAATAGCCATAAAGAATGAAGTAGGGAGTATGTTATAGGATTTTAGAAGAGAAATGTTACATACTTTTTCCTTGTAGATGGACACCATGAATATAGAGAATAATTAATAAGATGTGGAAAAGGAATTAGCCATATCTTTCTCGAGATGCAACAAAATAGACCCTAAAAATCAATGTCCATTGAATGGAATAGATACCTCCTATGTATGTGAGGAAAATCATGCCAATGACAAATTTACATCTCTTCCAAGTATGAAAGTAGTGTATTAAGCAGTAGAGGGAGGGATGGATCAAATTTTCCTTGTCAATTAAAGGAGGCCATAAGGCCTTAGGCCATATCAATAAGGTACACAAGGTATACACTATCTTCTTGCTTTGAATTCAAGTTATAATTCACCTTTTTAGTCCTGGTGTCCTACAAACAACTCACCATGGTCCACGCCTTCACCTTGGTCCTATCCTCCTCCTCAACCTGTCATTTTACATTTCCAATTAGATGAGCCCCAACCTCCTCAATGGGGTAATCCATCATAAGGATGGATGTCCTAGGTAGCTAAGCCACCTGCATTAATGCCTCATTCTTAAAAAAAACTACGCCAAAAAAATCCACCTAAGCAACCCTTGATGCTTTCTCAACCTAATTTGAACCCAAAGAACAAGCAATCCTAATAAGTCTACAGTGGATAAACTTATTTTGATGGTGTTGGACCCACCAACATTTAGGGGATCTCCCCAATATGAAGTCCCAACTAGACCTCACACTGTTTGCTGTAGCAGTCCCATTCGGTATGATGGCCTGGTTGCCATTATCTTAAAGATATGCCTTAGCTCTTACTTGTCAGCAAGTGTGATTGGCCTGCTTTGTATTCGAATAATGAGGTTCACGTCCTTGGTGAGTGATTTGGTGCTACTTGTGTCAAAGCTCTCTCACTGCAGAGGGAGAGGGTGGAAGTGAGTCTCAGGTTTAAAGGGAATAGTCCCAACTTTCCTAGAGACACACAACACAATAGGGCACAACTTCCGGTGGAGTAGTCCACCTGGATGTGATAGTCACAAACAAAAGGTGAATAGATAGCATGAACAACACCCAACGAAATAGACCACATGAGTGTGATGGGCATTATAACAAGTTTACACGAATGAATATGTTGAGTGTCCAGCGAGATAGACCACATGGCCAAGACAATGTTAAGAACTTACACGACATAGTTTCATACACATATGTATTAGAACAACTGAAACAATTCAACTATCTTAACATAGGTTAAAGAAACATGCATTACAAGTGTCCCAAGAATAGTCTTACAAACAATTACAATACATGTGTGAAAATGTGTTGGCCTATTAATAGGCTTATGAATTAAGCGAAAGTTCCAAGACACATGTGTACACCATTACATCATTAACCCTGATAACGAGGCGATGGAGCTATTGATCACTCCTCAAAGAAAAGATTACAGACTCTCAATGCTATGTGGGAGGAGCCAAGGTGAAAAGTCTTTTGCATGTACAAATGAGGGTTATATATAACCAAGGGTAAAATTAGCCCTTGTGACTATTCCACTTCCCTCATGATTGTTTGATTTACATGACTCTTCAGATTTACATGACTTCCACATTACATTATATTGATTTACAACAGTATGACCCATAGTAATGATGTGGATGAGATGATTCATGACATGACTTGACATGACAGTGATGGTATGTTCATGTTGCTGGCTGTGTCCATGTTGAGTTGCAGTGTTGCTGAGTGATGGAGTCTTCGATGGTCTTTATGTTCGCTTGATGTTTTCACGTGCATGTTCCTCCTTTTCTTGTACTTTGACATGCTTCATGTGTTCGTCTGTTTGTGAACAAATCTCCTTGCATTCATTCCTCGTTCGCTCGTTCATGAACAAATCTCCCCTCATGCATTCTTTGTTCATCCGTTCTCAAACAAATCTCCTTGCATGTGCTCTCCTTTTTCATCCTGTTTGTTGTCGTGTCATGTCTCATCCATGTACCTATATCTTCAATCACTCATGACAAGATGACATCAAATCCAGAAATCTCCTAGTTTACCATGATGCATTATCCTTCTCTTTCAGATGCAGGTGACTCGGAGAGAGTAAAAGGCTCTTGAAAATACACAAGGTAGATTTCAAGCTTAGATGTAGGCTTCAGGTACTGCTGGTGAAAATTGTGCAGAAGTCACTGGGAGACTGAGATGGACAATCTGGATCAGTAGTGACTATTTGCAGGATTTGGCTTAGCTCGAGGGAAGATCTACGTAATTTTTTGAGGAAAGAAGTCTAGGCAGCGGAGGGGGTTGGCAACAAAAAATGTGCAATTCCTCTGGGGAGCTAGCAGCGGGTTGCAGGAGGCTTGCTTGAAAAAAATGCGCATTTTTCTCAAGGAGCTGGCAGCGGGCTATGGGAGTGCTGCTGGAAAAAACTGTTCATTTGTTGGGGGGTTTGCCTACTGATCATCCTATGTAGTTTTTGAGCTAAGTGGGATGTTTGGCAGCTTAGTGACTTCTCATGAAAACTACACAGTTTTGAGGTGAGAAGCAGGCTGACTGATTGGGTGACTAGCTAGAAAAATTGTGCATTTTTTGACATAGATAGTTTTGGATGGCCTTGCATGGAAAACATTCTTCTCATTTCTGGATGGTTTTAGCAGGTATATAAAATCCAAATTAGTCCTAAAGACTATGATAAGACCACCTTCACATATCCATGGCAGAATGTTTCCTATAGGGTCCTTCCTTTTGGCTTGTTTAATGCCTCTACTACCTTCCAAAGGGAATTCTTGAGTATTTATTTATTTATTATTTTTATTTTTTTATTTTTTATTTATTTATTATTTATTTATTTATTTATATTTTATATTTATTATTTTTTATTATTTTATTATTTATATATTTTATATTTTTTTCTTTTATTTATTTTATTTTATTTATTATTTTATTTTTATTTTTATTTTTTATTTTTATTTTTATTTTTTATTTTATTTTTTTTTTTATTTTTATTTTTTATTTTTATTTATTATTTTTTATTTATTTTTTACTTTTTATTTTTATTTATTTTTATTATTTTTATTTTTATTTTATTTTATTTTTTATTTTATTTTTTCTGATCTTGTTCATGACTCAGTTTAAATTCATATGGATGACTTCACTCCTTATAGAGATGCATTTGAGGAAGTCCTCTTGAAATTGTGTAAATTTTGGAAAAGATGCATTGAATGTATCTCTCTTAAGTCTAGAAAAAATGTGCATTTTTTATGAATTCATGGATTGTTTTAGGCCACTTCCTCTCTAAAGAAGGGATTCAATTTGACCCTAACAAGATTTCCATCATTAGAAGAGTCCCTTTTCCTCATAAACAAAGGGATGTTAGGTCAAGTTTTCTAGGACTAGTTGGATATTATAGGATATTTATAAAGGATTTTAGTAAAATGGCCTCACCTTTATTTAGTTTACTAACAAAATATTCAATTTTTTGTTGGACAAACCAGTGTCAAGAAGCATTTGAAGAGCTCAACGAGAAGTTTATAAATACACCGGTTTTTAGGGGCCCAAATTGGGCCTTGCCTTTTCATATTCACATAGATGCATATGAAAAAACTATAGGGGAATCCTTGGGATAGTTGGAAGGTGAGTTTCCTTATGCTATCTATTTCATCAATAAGAATTTTTCCAAGGCTGAACTCAACTCTACTGTCGCTGAAAAGTAGCTTTTGTATGTTGTGCATTCCTTGACTAGATTCAGACGTCACATTACAAGGTACCAAATTTTTGTGCACACTAATAATTTAGCCATTAAGTATTTAATGAAAAAACTTGATGTTAATGGCCAGATCATTAGATGTTTGTTTTTATCACAATAGTTTGGTTTGACCATTGTTGACAAGTGAGGGAAAGAGAATATGGTTGCATATTTCTTATCTAGACTAACCTTTCTTTTAGAGAATGAAAAGATGATAGATGATCATCTCCCAGATGGGAACTTCTTCACCATATCATTAATGTCACCTTGGTTTGATGACATAGCAAACTTCTTGGTTGCTAAACAATTTCTTCCCAATCTATTCTCCAATGAAAAGAGATTTTTTTTTTAGAAAGAGTGCCCCTTACACTTGGATTTGGGGTAACCTTTTTAGATTTGGACCAGATTATATTTTGAGGAGGTGTATAAGGGAAGATGAAGTCTTTGATATCCTCTTAGCATGTCATGATGGACCCTATGGGGGTCATTTTTCTACCAAGAGGAAAACCTTCAAGATTTTCCAAGAAAGATAGATTTGGCCTACCCTACATCAAGAGGCTAGGAGGTATACTACTTGAAGTGATGAAGGCCAGAGGATGGGTAAGCCCAAACAAAAGGATGAAATCCACTACCACCTCAAGTGACTCTTTAGTCATTTTAGAACTGGGGCATGGATTTCATTAGGACCATTAAGACCCCATACAGATAGAAGAGGCATATTATTATATACACATATTATCTAACAAAATGGGTTGAAGTGAAGGATATCAAAGCAACAACAAAACAAAATGTGGAATAATTCCTAAGGGAGAACATCTTCTAGAAATTTGTTTTCACAAAGGAACTAGTCACTACAAAGGTACTCAATTCACTTCTAATCTGATTGAGGGGATAATGCAACAACATCACATCAAGCATAGGAAGTCCACCTCATATCATCCTCAAGAAAATGGGCAAGTGTAGGTGGCCAAAAAAGCATTAGAAAGCATCTTAAATAAGGTTGTTGGAAACAAGAAGAAGAATTAGGTAGTTTTATGTAACAACCCCGAGTTAAAAGTTCATGTAATAAAGGATAATAAAGGCAAAATAATACCAAAGTCATGAGACACATATTCCAATATAAATGTTGGGAAAAACATCCTAGTGGGTGTCACTTTCGGTCTATTATGGCTAAAGAAATTGCCAAATGAAAAAAGGAATTAATTGGTATTTATTTATGAGAATAAATGAAAATAGGATAAAAGGGAGATGAAGGGTCACATATTTGCATTAGAGGGAAATTGAGGTAATAGGTTGGATGATCCGGATGTAAACAGGAATGCAATAAAATACAGAGATAACCATATACACAAATATGCAGTGGAAATAATACTTCATTTCATTAATGGAAAATACTGAAATATGCTTACAACCGGAAATAGAAATAAACCAGCTAAGGCGATGGTAGCTTATCTCTGAGAAGAGATGTGTGGCTACATGCCTCTGAACTGTTCCGAACTGTGTTACAATGAGGCTCAAAGGCCTATTTTATTTGTTGAGAAACAATGGACAACCCTTCACATTCCAAAACCTAACCCTAGAAGATGACACGCCAAATTGTGGGCCCCGTTTTGGGTAAATTGGTACATCAATTTCCCGGGGTCGTAACTTTGGCATACGATCTCCATTTGACCTGTATGATAGCTCGTTAGAAAGATCTATCCGAGAACTACCACTTTGGGAAGGGAAACATCGGTCCATGGACCCATGTTGCCCCCAGATTTTTCCAAAAAACTTCGTTTAGGGCCTCAAAACGGCTCCGAAGTTCAGAACCTGAAAAACTGCTAAAAATAGTAAATTGTGCTACAATTTAGGAAACTAAAAAGATTGAAGGAGATAGTTGTGGGGGTCCAAATGGGATAGGTGGGTGGCCACCAACATCCACCTGGATCATTCCTCCCCCCTTAGGAAGCAATGGTCCCCATTGCGTTGAGTTCCTCCCTGAGATGAGGAAGCTTCTGCTGAGCTCGGTCGCTGGTGAGTTGTTCTGCAATCTCTGATGTGTCCAGAAATGGTGGGAAGCATGGTCTACGATGGTCCACATTGAACACTCGGTGCAAGCGAAGGAATGGAGGAATTTTGTGCTTCAAAACATTGTTGCCCATAGCCTTGGTATTGGTGTAAGGACCATGTCGGAGTGGTCGGAGCTTCTAATGGGCTCTTGTAAGGCATTCTTTTTGTAGATGTAACCAAACTTTGTTGCCCACCTGAAACTTATGTGGTACCCCTGTGGGTGAGGAGAATTTGTTCTTGTGTTCTATCATGACGGTATCCCTCTGCTACCGCTGCTGCGTGGAGGAACCCTTTGCGGGGGTCATGGATGTAGCAACGATCTTCCCCTTACTTTGGGAGTGAGCCAGACAGATGAATTTCCTGGTCTGGGAGATAAGCTTGCTGCCTTTCTTAGCAATGATGGCGGTAGGTGGGGCTACCTCCGGTATCCTGTATAATTAATTATTCAAAGAAATAATGACAGCACGAGGCCTTGACTCATACACAACATGTTGCCTCCACAAGTATGGCTGACCTAATAGTACAGCACAAACATCCAGAGGTGTAACATCACACAATACCTCGTCTGTGAAAGGCTTGATGCTGTAGGGAAGGCGGCACTGCTGGCGAACTTTGAGATCTCGTCTTTCATGAAGCCACCCGATACTGTACGGTTGCAGGTGTGGTATAGTCGGTAGGCCCAACCGCTTCACGACCTCTGCAGAAATAAGGTTCTTTTAGCTGCCACTATCGACAATGAATTGCAGCGGCAAACCCTTCACCCACATCTGTGAGTGGAAAAGACGTTCCCCCTCCTCTGGCTCTTCGGGCTCATTCTTCTGGATCTTGTCAGTTGCAACAGTGGCGCTGGGATCCACATCAATGATCTGCTTCCCTTTGCCATTCCCCTTGTCGGGTCTGGGCTTCAGGTTAGGAACATGTATCTGATTTAGAAGCCTTCAACTCGGCACCAATGATGGCTTGGTCCGACACTCACTTGTGTTATGAGTGGGACTCTTGTGGAACTCACACCACTTTCCTGTGTCCTTCTTCGGTTTCATGGTGTTGTTATTTTCTTGCGGCTTCGACGGGTTGTCTTGGGTCACCTCGCCTTGCTTTGTCCTTTGGTCTTCTGATTCGCAGATCGAAAGTCTCGCTTCTTTTGTTTGAACTTTTGCTCGATTTTGACAGCATATCGGTATGATGTGCCGAGTGAGGAGATGTTCAAGAACTCCATCTCTTCCTGGATGTATTTGTGTAGGCAACTGCGGTATTTGAGCACTAGATGTAGCTCAAAATATTTGATACCCAACTGTGTGCGAAGGGTATGAAAAATGTTTGTGAACTCAGGCACATCTTGGTCTCGTCCTTGCCGTAGCGTGGTCCCTTTGATGTATTTGTCCTCATAGCTTTTGATGGGGTAGTACTATTCCTTGATGGCATCTTGAAATGAATCCCAAGTGGGTGCAGCTGAAAATAGTGAGCCTGTGCTTTCATCCTTCTGCTCGCAGTAGGTTTCCCACCAGTCCTTGACGTGGGGGCTTCCTTGAGAAGAGCGAAAACAATCTTTTCCCAACTTGAAAATTCATGAACAGAAAAATAACCCTCTAGCAGATTTAACCATTTATCTACGACATCTGCGTCTATTTTACCCTCGAAGATGGGGATTTCAAAATTAACTTGTACCTTAAAGGGCGTGGCATTTCCAGAGTAGCTGGTGGAAGCCGATGCGTCACCTCTGGGTATCCGCTGAAGAATCTGTGCAAAGTTATCCATCATCGCATTCCTTTGCCGCTCGAGGGCTTCTTCGAGCAATATTTTGATAGGATCTCTTGCCCCCTCGTCTTTCTTCTCATCCGCTATGGGAGGCTGTCGAGATTTTCGAGGTTGGTCTTGCAAAGGTTCGACCAGTTCAAGCCCTAACTCCTTATATCCCAACCTCGTTGGGGACATGCAAAGAAAAACAGAGAAAAAGCAGACCTCTCTGATACCATTGATCCAGATTTAAAGAGGAACACAATAAAATACAGAGATAACCATATACACAAAGATGCAGTGGAAATAATACTTCATTTCATCAATGGAAAATACTGAAATATGCTTACAACCGGAAATAGAAATAAACCAGCTAGGGCGATGGTAGCTTATCTCTGAGAAGAGATGTGCGGCTACATGTCTCTGAACTGTTCCCCAACTTGTGTTACAATGAGGCTCGAAGGTCTATTTATTGTTGAGAAACAATGGAAAACCCTTCACATTCCAAAACCTACCCTTAGAAGATGAAACGCCAAATTGTGGGCCCCGTTTTGGGTAAATTGGTACATCAATTTCCCGGGGTCGTAACTTTGGCATACGATCTCCGTTTGACGCGTATGATAGCTCGTTAGAAAGATCTATCCGACAACTACCACTTTGGGAAGGGAAACATTAGTCCATGGACCCATGTTGCCCCCAGATTTCCCAAAAACCGTCGTTTAGGGCCTCAAAACGGCTCCAGAAGTTCAGGACCCGAAAAACTGCTAAAAATAGTAAACTGTGCTACAATTTAGGAAACTAAAAAGACTGAAAAAGACAGTTGTGGGGGTCCAAATGGGATTAGGTGGGTGGCCAACAACATCCACCTGGATCATTGGACGTGTGATTAACTAGATGAGCTATGAATGCATGGTGCATGCATTTGTTCATTTGGTTCATTTACTATCATTGGCATGGGGTTTTTTGGTTTTAACCATGGTTTCAACCTTGCCTTGCCATTTCTTGGATAGCCATGGTGTGATAAGATTCTTTTCTTGGTTGAGCTATGGATTTCCAGAAGGTTTTGGAACTGGGTGAGGTGGTCTCAGGGAAAATCCCAAGGATTGGGGGTGAAGGTGGTTTAATCTCTAGGAAGCCCTCGACAGGGGGGTGGAGGTAGAAAAAATCCTCAAGGTAATGGTGAAGCAAATTAGAGACATTCAATCTTGTTTAGGATTTGTGATTTCTTGACCTGTTTTGGCAAGATCGTGTTATATTGAGGGTTGAGGTGGTTCAATCTCGAGGAATCTCTGGTTGTTTATGTCATGAGATCCCACTTTCATGATAGGAATATGGAACAAGAGTGATTAGTTGAAAGAAAGATTTGGTTCCGCCTAATCTATGGTCAAGTGGTACATGGAAGTCCTTGACCTGGTTGGTTTTTGCATAAGTTAATAAGAGCTATTTTCTTGTTATGATCTATGAGAACTAGTACTTGTTATTATGATGATTTGATGGCTATTTTTTCATGGTTAATAATATGGTTGTATGTTGATTATAATCATGGATTGGTAATGTTATCTATCTATGTCTTATTCAAGATTTGATAAATATTTCATGGTTAATGAATGCATGGGCTAACAAGTGTTATTACATCTACTATGAGAGGGAATTAGACCTTCTTGGTGATTTTCATATAAGTTTTAGACTCCTATGATCAAATATGAATTCATGACCTATAACTCACCTATTCACCATATGTTTGATGAAATGAATGTCATTCTTAGGTTTGGTTAGGTCAAGTTCTTGTTCAAGTTTTGTATGAATAGTATTGTCATTATGTCATTTATCACATTGAGAAGTTACAGGTAGTTCTATGAAGTGGTTTCAAGGTTGGCCTAGAAAAGTGGCTTCGATATCAGGACCACACCCTCTAAAATGGACATATTGGGCTATAACCTAGGGCAAGGAAGCTTGTGTGTGCAGTTAGAGGGACATAACCACACCCTTGCAGGATTATGTGTGTACTTGTGGGCCCAAGTACATGAAAAAGTTATCCAGCTTAGGTTTTGGTAACTTGGGGTGGTTCTTTGGCCCCTGAGTGTCCTATAAGCCTTGAGGGATGTCTGTAAGTTGCTAGTTTTTGGCCCCACTTCCATAACTGAAGCTTGGAGGCCAAGTCATGTCATAGTAACTCTTTGTCTCATTTTTACCCTGACAGACTAATGAAATTGGGTAAATGTGGAAGGCGGTGGCTACAGGGTGGTATGGGAACATGGTTCAAATATTTGGACTAGATCAGATAGATGCATTTTGTTATGCATGCATTGTCATGGTTATGGTTATTGTGCATGGGGTCATTATATGGAACTATTGTTATCATGCATGATGTTGATATATTGATATGATCATGTGTGTGTGTGTGTGTGTGTGTATTTACATCGTGCTAGTCTAGATTGATTTTGTAGGTGAGGCCGACTCCCTTAAACTTCACTGAGGTTTGCTGATTATGTTTATATTTGGTTACATGATATGGTATGTTTGTAGGAGGAAGAAGAGGATCAGTAGATGACTAGTAGAATGGTGGATTATAGTTCACAAGACTCTTCTTATAGATCAGAGGATTAGCTAAGAGATGAGTACTCTCCTAACATAACATATACCTTTAGAATTATAAAGGAAAAACTTAGAAGTTTCAAGGCAGATAATGAAAGGATCGTTAAATCTTAGGAAAGACTTTCCAGGACATAGAAAAAGCAAGCAGAGGTCAATCTAATGATCCTTCAAAGTTTGTCATATTTGCATAGACATGGATAACCACAAAGTAGTTATGGATAGGAGGATAAGACTAATGGGGCATAATTTAGCAGATCTCGATAAGAGCATAGGTCAGATAGGGATGACACAGTCAGAGATGTTAGGTTCTTAGATACACCTAATAGGAGAGGTAGTGGTTATGGGTTCTATACTAGTTCTTGTTTAGACATGTATCATGGTCATCATCGCTATCATACTTATAGGAGGAGTGAGAGGGGATAATTTCTAGATGAGTTCAAGAAATCCAAGCCTCCTACATTTGATGGAGAGCTAAAGAAACTAAAAGATGTAGAAGCATGGCTACTTGGAATGAAGAAGTTATTTGAGTTACATGATTATACGAAGAACATGAAAGCTAGGATAACTTTTTTTAGCCTCAAAGGGAAAACAAACATCTGGTGAGAAGACACAAAGCATGTCAGAGGTACTTGTCCAAGAGGTACTATGATGGAAAGGCCAAGGATGTTGAAAATGCAACAAGATGATGGAGCTTAGTGAAAAGAAATCGCCTTCAGTAAGTGGACCCGCAGGCTATTTTTGGTGCAAAGTTTATTTTTAGACTATGTCTATTTTTAGACATATGGATCATGGTCTATGAGTTGCAGGATGCTATTTATGGACGATTAGTCATGTTGGTAAAAATAGATGGACCTCTATTTTTAGACATATGGGCGGAGTCTATTTTTAGACTGCCAGTCTAAATATAGAACAGTCAAATATTATTAGCTCTTAATAATATTTTGACTATAAACATTATCTTATCCTCTTGGAGCACTTCAGTTCGAGCTACAGATGTGGCACATGCAACTGCCAGAAGGAAATACGTGTTTCTTATGGGTTACTTGAGCTATTGCATGAAAGACTTCAGTTAGAACTCAAGTGATTGAGTTTTGTGGAGTTGATTGAGGAGTTGATGGAGTTGTGTTTAGTTTGACTTAGTTGAACTAGTTGTATTTAGTCTAACTGATCAATAGACTAAGTGATGAGTGGTGTGAATTAGTTATTAATTAATTCACTAATTATTAACTCATAAAGCAACTGAAGAATACATCAGTTAACTCAGTGCATGGACAGTTCAGTGGAGAAAAGTGTTAGAGGTGAGTGAAAGGGCAAGACGACTGTCAGTTGTGACTATAGTTGTGCATGAGATTAATTCATCAGTATTCTCATGCAGGATTGCGTAGTGGAGGCAGGCAAGCAGCGAAGGAGATTTGAGCGAGTGATTGATTCAGATCTGAGCTAGTTTGTGTGTAACAGGTGGAGATAGTGCTGAGTACTTGCGAGGAGTATTGTACCATGTATTGTTACATGTTCTCAATCAATATAATATACAGATAGTTCGGGGTTTTCAGCTGTATGCTTTCCCCGGATACATACTATGTTGATATGTGTGATTGATGCTTCAATGTGCGCATGCGATTATTTCTTAATACTGGAAAATTGATGATCAACGTAGAGGAGGTTATGTATTATGCATGATTCCGCAAATAGTGTATAATCAGGATAATCTCTATGAATAAGTGTCATATTATTCAAAATTTATACATGGTATCAGAGCCAGGTTGATTTGTAGAAAAATTTCTACAGGATATCAAAGCGAGGATTGATCATCAGATCTATTATTCAGAAAGTGTTTACATTTTATTGCTTCAGGCAGAGTCTGTAATTGGGCCAGGTAACTTTTGGATTCATCCTTCTTTTGGAAGGTGAGGTATCTGGTGAATGCCCATACAGTCGATCTCTGTACGAGAAATACTTTGCTCTCACGAATTTTAGATCAGAAGCGGTTGAGTTTTGAGCTGATGGAATTCGAATTTGCAGCAGTGTTTTCTTGGTGTCAAAGTTGAAATGTCTTTCAACGGATTGCGATTGGAGTATGCCCTTGAGGGCAGATTGAACTATATTGCATGGAAGGACAGGATGGAGGTGTTGTTAGATGATAATGGGTTGAAGGAGTTCATAGATGCGGATGTCCCAAAACCTACTGATGCTGCTCAAGTCGGGGATTGGCAAAAGAAGACAGCAAAGTGTCGAAGGATTTTGTTGGAGGGCGTGAGGGATCACATTGTGTCCAGCCTCCATGGAAAGGCTTCTCCATACTTGATGTGGAAAGTGTTGACAAATCTATTCCAAAGCGAGAGTGACCAGAGGAAGTTGGTGCTCAAGGATAAACTTAGAAACATAAAGTGTGAGAATGGAGACAGTATGCCCGAGTATCTCACAAAGTTCACCCAATGCCAGGATGAGCTGGGAAGTGTGGGGGTGACTGTCGATGATGAGGACTTGGTGAGCTTGGCTCTACTTGGTCTTCCGAAGAGTTGGCATTCCTATCAAGACTCTGTTAATGGTTGGGAGAAATTGCCAGGATGGGAGAGACTTTGGTCGGATCTTGTCCAAGAGGAGATCAGGCGGAAAACCAGGGACTGATCTTCATCAGAGGAATCTGATGAAGAAAATTGTGCTTTTTCTGCCAAAGAAAAGAAGGGGAAGAACAAGAAAGCTTCTCATTCTGGTGCGAAAGGCAAGAAGCAAGAGAAAGCCATGAAGTGTTCACTTGAGAGGGAGCCACACTTGCATGCAGATGAGGAGCTATTAGTTCCTAAGGATGAGCTTCAGGACATGGATCAGCCACAAGATAAAGTTCATGGAGTGGAAGAGACCACTCATGAAGAGACCTCCAATAGGGGGAAATTTCGAGCCAGGTGGGCTGAGGGATCACATGCAGCCATACCTCCAGGTAGGAGGTGGGGCGATATAGGGTAATCGTCCCAAGGAGGAGGGGCACGATCCTTGAGGTACCCAACCTCTTGGATGAGACCTTGCTACAGGAGCCCCGATGTGGAGTAGTAGGAACTAACTGATTGGGTAGAGACAGATGCGGATGGAGCAGTAGAGTTACAGTGCAGGGAATCCCAGGATAGCGCATAGCTAGCAGGCTGCAGCAATGCGAGAGGCACCAGTGTTTTGCACAGTGCTAGGTGGCACAGAGAGGTGTGCAATGGTGCGAGATGCATGAAGATGTTGC